>AVPN01000268.1:56012-68719 GCA_000695325.1 Pleurobrachia bachei | reverse complement strand
AACTTCACGAATCACAACTCAATCATTTGAGCAGTACTCATGTCATAATTTCAAGATCCTCATTTAACTTTGTCTAGCGAGGTGCCTATTAAGGACGGGACACAGTCTCGAATTTATTATCAGGTAACCTAAAGTCCTACCCCACGTTACAAATCTGTAATTGTACGTTGTATTACTATTATCAATATCATAGTCATACTATTACTACCCCGTTCTAGTCAACATCATTATAGTCTGGTTGCTTATAGCAAAATAAAACTAGTGAAAAGTTTGAAACTGCTGATGGAGTCTCGGACCTCCCTCCCATCCCCCAGTACGCCACGAGTCACGTGTAGGTGGCCTTTCCGAATATGGAATAATTCAACTACGAGCAGCGTACCACGTGACCCGGTCACGTGATCTAATAAGCTCTACCAGTTCTGCTGCAGCAGCAGTAACTCCTCACAAAACTGTGAGATTCTCACAGAGAGATTCAAGCTGTCAGAGTCACCAAAATGACCTAGAAATTCACCTAAAAAGTCACCAAAAATGTGGGTGACCTTATTGATTAATTTGCCAAAAAAGTTGAAAAAAGGATACTGCACCGGGGATTCCCAGGCGGTCACCCATCCAAGTACTAACCCGGCCTGCGGTTGTTTAACTTCCGAGATCGAACGAGATCGGGTGCATTCAACCGAGTATGGCCGTATCCGACATTCATCAATTCCGAGCGCCTTTATACCTTCTTCTTTCTTCAAATTACACGTCTCCCGATATATACTGAATTTGCGGAGGGAAACTCTCATAATTGAATGCTAATACAGCCTCATACACACTCTCTGAGAGTGAGGGAAACATCACACAACACACATGACGACACACAGAACACAGCAGTCAGTTTGTTATTATTTTCGATTTATTATTGCCCTCCCGATGGGAAGGCAGACCAAAAGGAAGTGTTACCGGCCTCCGAAGAGAGCCAGTTGAACACTAGAACTCAGCTTACCTCAAATTAATTTGTTTAAAGTAGTGTTGAAAAGTTTGAAACTGCTGATGGAGTCTCGGACCTCCCTCCCATCCCCCAGTACGCCACGAGTCACGTGTAGGTGGCCTTTCCGAATATGGAATAATTCAACTACGAGCAGCGTACCACGTGACCCGGTCACGTGATCTAATAAGCTCTACCAGTTCTGCTGCAGCAGCAGTAACTCCTCACAAAACTGTGAGATTCTCACAGAGAGATTCAAGCTGTCAGAGTCACCAAAATGACCTAGAAATTCACCTAAAAAGTCACCAAAAATGTGGGTGACCTTATTGATTAATTTGCCAAAAAAGTTGAAAAAAGGATACTGCACCGGGGATTCCCAGGCGGTCACCCATCCAAGTACTAACCCGGCCTGCGGTTGTTTAACTTCCGAGATCGAACGAGATCGGGTGCATTCAACCGAGTATGGCCGTATCCGACATTCATCAATTCCGAGCGCCTTTATACCTTCTTCTTTCTTCAAATTACACGTCTCCCGATATATACTGAATTTGCGGAGGGAAACTCTCATAATTGAATGCTAATACAGCCTCATACACACTCTCTGAGAGTGAGGGAAACATCACACAACACACATGACGACACACAGAACACAGCAGTCAGTTTGTTATTATTTTCGATTTATTATTGCCCTCCCGATGGGAAGGCAGACCAAAAGGAAGTGTTACCGGCCTCCGAAGAGAGCCAGTTGAACACTAGAACTCAGCTTACCTCAAATTAATTTGTTTAAAGTAGTGTTGAAAAGTTTGAAACTGCTGATGGAGTCTCGGACCTCCCTCCCATCCCCCAGTACGCCACGAGTCACGTGTAGGTGGCCTTTCCGAATATGGAATAATTCAACTACGAGCAGCGTACCACGTGACCCGGTCACGTGATCTAATAAGCTCTACCAGTTCTGCTGCAGCAGCAGTAACTCCTCACAAAACTGTGAGATTCTCACAGAGAGATTCAAGCTGTCAGAGTCACCAAAATGACCTAGAAATTCACCTAAAAAGTCACCAAAAATGTGGGTGACCTTATTGATTAATTTGCCAAAAAAGTTGAAAAAAGGATACTGCACCGGGGATTCCCAGGCGGTCACCCATCCAAGTACTAACCCGGCCTGCGGTTGTTTAACTTCCGAGATCGAACGAGATCGGGTGCATTCAACCGAGTATGGCCGTATCCGACATTCATCAATTCCGAGCGCCTTTATACCTTCTTCTTTCTTCAAATTACACGTCTCCCGATATATACTGAATTTGCGGAGGGAAACTCTCATAATTGAATGCTAATACAGCCTCATACACACTCTCTGAGAGTGAGGGAAACATCACACAACACACATGACGACACACAGAACACAGCAGTCAGTTTGTTATTATTTTCGATTTATTATTGCCCTCCCGATGGGAAGGCAGACCAAAAGGAAGTGTTACCGGCCTCCGAAGAGAGCCAGTTGAACACTAGAACTCAGCTTACCTCAAATTAATTTGTTTAAAGTAGTGTTGAAAAGTTTGAAACTGCTGATGGAGTCTCGGACCTCCCTCCCATCCCCCAGTACGCCACGAGTCACGTGTAGGTGGCCTTTCCGAATATGGAATAATTCAACTACGAGCAGCGTACCACGTGACCCGGTCACGTGATCTAATAAGCTCTACCAGTTCTGCTGCAGCAGCAGTAACTCCTCACAAAACTGTGAGATTCTCACAGAGAGATTCAAGCTGTCAGAGTCACCAAAATGACCTAGAAATTCACCTAAAAAGTCACCAAAAATGTGGGTGACCTTATTGATTAATTTGCCAAAAAAGTTGAAAAAAGGATACTGCACCGGGGATTCCCAGGCGGTCACCCATCCAAGTACTAACCCGGCCTGCGGTTGTTTAACTTCCGAGATCGAACGAGATCGGGTGCATTCAACCGAGTATGGCCGTATCCGACATTCATCAATTCCGAGCGCCTTTATACCTTCTTCTTTCTTCAAATTACACGTCTCCCGATATATACTGAATTTGCGGAGGGAAACTCTCATAATTGAATGCTAATACAGCCTCATACACACTCTCTGAGAGTGAGGGAAACATCACACAACACACATGACGACACACAGAACACAGCAGTCAGTTTGTTATTATTTTCGATTTATTATCGCCCTCCCGATGGGAAGGCAGACCAAAAGGAAGTGTTACCGGCCTCCGAAGAGAGCCAGTTGAACACTAGAAAGGCTCACGCCTCAAATTAATTTGTTTAAAGTAGTGTTGAAAAGTTTGACTTTAAGTGGGGGCCATCTACCGAAGTTAGAGCTTTCCTATCATTAACCATTATGTATTTTAGGTACTTCTGATGCCCTCCTAGACCTAGATAGCAATTATCAGCCGCTTTAAAAATTTTATAACGCTTTTAAAATTTTCAGAAACTCTCCAGTGAAAATTTTAAAAAACGATAATAAAGAAATTTTTACTCTCGCGCGCGCGTTTTACTTTACCAAAATCACGCGCATTTCAATTCGGCGGCGTATAACAGATATCTTTGCTCGTTCTTGCTAGACCATTATGATTCAGTTAATTTAACCCAATAAATTTTCCAGAAACCCTAGCTTAACAAAATTAAACATTCAGATCTTTATCTATGGTTGTAAAATATACTTAAATTCTTTTATCTGTCACATATAGCATAGCAAACTGTTTATTTAGTCAACACAGAAACAATAACTATAATAACTTCACGAATCACAACTCAATCATTTGAGCAGTACTCATGTCATAATTGCAAGATCCTCATTTAACTTGTCTAACGAGGTGCCTAATAAGGACGGGACACAGTCTCGAATTTATTATCAGGTAGCCTAAAGTCCTACCCCACAAATCTGTAATTGTACGATGTATTATCAATATCATAGTCATATTATCACTACCCCGCTCTAGTCAACATCATTATAGTCTGGTTGCTTATAGCAAAATAAAACTAGTCTCATCATAATATTCTGCATGGCAATATCAAATATGAATATGTTTAGTCCAATCCTTTGTACATCTCGTCGATCTCGGCCTTGTAATATTTGACAATATTATGTCGCTTCAGTTTGAATGTCGGGGTGGTCAGATCGTTTTCCACGCTGAATGGCTCTGGTGTGAGGTGGATCTTCTTGGCAAATTCGAAACTCTTGAGTCCACCGGCCCTTCCTTTTTCTGTCACCTGGAAATATAAAATTATATAATCAGTTAATGTTGGTAACGAAGTTACAATTTACATAGGGCATTGCAAAAGTAAGGCACGTCTTAGCCGTAGCGTGCCCGCAATGTAGGGGGAAGTGGGAACTGCGTTACCAACAGTTAATGGCATTCTATGACAAGAGTTTCATCCTGTGCTCAAGACTTACAGAGCAACTTCAAAAAAGTACGGGTACTTTTGTCCCGTCATGGTACTTTCGTAACATGATCTCAATTACATATTGTAGGTCAAATATGAATAGCATGAAATAAGTCCACAATAAATTTCTTACAAGTATATTTACCTGTTTCATGATCTCCTCCCTAAGTTCCTCTTTTTTACACATCTCAGCGAAACTTCCTGAGTGCCCATTAACCCTGGCCCAACTCTCCACCGCCAGCTCATCAGGCACCACAATCGCCACCAGGTTGCTCTTCAGGGAATCACCGTACAGGAGACACTGCCCAACGAGGGGGGACCGATCATACAGTAGCTCGATCTTCTCGGGAGCAATGTACTCTCCCTGACTCAGTTTGAAGATGTTTTTCTTCCTGTCAATGATCCTGAGCGCCCATTCATCCGTCCACTCCCCAATATCACCGGTGTGCAGCCAGCCATCCTCATCAACAGTTTCCTTAGTCTTCTCCTGGATTAGGGGAGGGGGAGTTATAGCACACAGAACGAGCCAGGAGTGAGAACATTATAATCCCAAGACTAGGTTTGAGATATACAAAATACGAACCCGATTTTGGTAACGAAATTACCCTTCTACAGTAGGGCATTGCGGTAGTAAGGTGGGGGAAATTGCGTTACCGAAACCCGATGAATTCCCAACAGGACAACAAATTATTGGGAATTGTACCCACCTCATTCTTGTAGTATCCCTGGAAGACATTGAGGCCCTTGATGCAGATCTCACCCTGCTTGTTGGCGCTGTGATATCCCATCTCAGACACATCCTCTAGTTTGATTTGACACGAGTTGAGGACCCCTCCCACGTGACCGGTGGAGTGATCAGCATAGTTGGTGAGAGAACAAGCCCCACAACACTCTGTCTGACCGTAACCCTGCAGGGAGTATTACGAATTAAAACAAGTATCATTTGATTGGCTAGACTCTAATTATGACTCTGACTATGGGCATTGGGCAACTCTATCTTTACTTAGAGGGTTAACTCTGTCGAACCAGCTTAACCAGTCTGGATACAAATCTTACTAGCTGGTATGTGGTTAGTACTCAATATTTCAACTCCCAAATCTGTTTGAAAGATACGGTAACTTATTTCCAAGTACCAAAATTACTCGTGTTTTCCTTGTTTACGAGAGCCAGGAACCGACCGAATCGAGTAAATAACCAATCAGAACTCGTTATTTAGGTCACGTGACTGGTTATCAGCCAATCAGGGACCAGTACTCACCTCGAAGACAGCTGCACCCAGGGCAGCTCTAAAGAACTGAAGGATGGCAGGCTTGATTGGGGCAGCACCGGTTGCAATTAATCTCACATTACCACCCAACATGTTCTGAACCTTCTTGAACAGCAGATAGTCCCACATAGATGATCGGGTCACATATCCTGCTTCTACTCCCTTTAGCTTACTGGACAGAGCCCAGTTGAACACAGCAGCCTTAAGTTTGGACTCGCTGACCTGCAGGGGATGGGGAGAGGGAGTTTAGACGGGCGTGAGGGTCGAGGGAGTAAGATGGGGTGAGGGATAGGATGAGGGAGTTAGATGGGGTGAGGGAGTTAGATAAATGCAGCTGCACGCCATGACATGATAATAGTGAGCTCACTCGTGAGGACCGGACTATTTGTTTGTTTTGTAGAGTTAGTTTCGGGGTGCGGACCACGCCATGACATGGGATGATAATAGGAGAGGAATTTGTTTGTGTTGTAAGGCCGTGCTGGAAATAAACTCACTGTGTACTACCCCAGTGCCCCAATCTAGCAAATACCCACAGTGCTACACAAGTTAGGCCAGATATTAGATGTGCATTTATATTGTGCTGGGCCCGAGAGCGAGACACGTTGTTGAAATGCGGTAACTCAAACAAACAAAATGTGGGGCCATTTGGAGCTACCCAGTCACCGGCTTGATAGATAGAATGTGTTTAGGGCTAGACTTTGTTTTGGGCTAGACTGTGTTTCGGGCACAAAAGTAAAGGGAGGGTTAGAACATGACAAATCACCGGTATGCTAGGTAGAAATGTCGAGGGAAGTAAATTTCTACAAAAGAAGGGCCGCGGTGACAAATGTAATTCACTTACGGTTGACTGGACTTTATCATAAAGTCTGTTCAAGATCCGGGGGACAGCGGGGAAGATCGTAGGTTTGAGAGCCTGCATGTCCGTGGCTAATTTCTTAACATCTCCTTGCCAGAAACCCATTGCACCTCCCTGTTTCATGATCGCAGACTGGACCAGCCTCTCGAAGATGTGGGTTGCGGGCAGGTATGAGATGTGGATATCAGTGTTCCGGAGAGAGTCATCCTCTAGCTGAGTCAGGACGGAGGTGACTGCCACGTTGATGTTCTTGTGGGACAGCATGGCACCCTTGGGGAACCTGGGAGGAAGGGGTAATAGTTAGAGACCAATTTCGGTGAAGTTCGGGGGCCAATGGTTAGAAGAGTTCATATACAACATATCAAAGTGATGATTTATTATGAGACCTACCCGGTTGTTCCACTAGTATAACACAGTGTACACGTATCCTCAGGGCTGGGTAGGATCATTGGTTTAGGATCATCTGCACCCCGTTTGATAAACTCAGCCCATGTCACCAGCTCTACTCCGTGTTTCTGTGCGGCAGTCCGCTCCTCTTCAGTCACATCATGTACTTCTAGGGAGGGGATCTTCACCATGAACTTGACAGCAGGGCACTCGGGTAGATAACTGAGGTAACTCTTGAGGGTCTTGGGATGACAGAACAGGAAGGTTAGTTCTGTTTGGCTGAGGATGAACTTCACTCCCTCCTCTCCCAGAGTGTCGTACAGGGGCACCAAGATCATTGACTGAAGTGGGATGTGTGTTAATTAATAGTGAGTTCAATACCTCAACGGCCTCAAAGAAGAAGAAGACAATACCTCAACATACCACACAATAACAAACCCTTCTCTATCAGAATCAGACAGACAAACACTCACACAGAGAGACAAACTGATAGACAGTCAGACTGAAAATCACACACGGACACTGTTATATTCACCTGACAATCACACCCCAGTCCAAGGAGAGTCCACTCAGCAGTATTCTGGGAACTGATACCAACCATACTGCCCTTCTTCAGACCCAAGTTAACCAGAGCAGATCCCACCTGCTGTCTCAGCTTGTCACAATCGTTATACGACAAGAAACTGTAAGCCTGGGGAGAAAGAGAAAAAGATGAGAGGTGGAACTTCAAGCAGAGTAATGTGCATTTGCCTATCAAATGAGAATTATAATCACCATGGTAACTAGTCACTGTTACCATGGCAACACACCGTTAACATGGTAACTTACTATTACACACCGTTACCATGGTAACTTACTATTACACACCGTTACCATGGTAACTTACCGTTCCGTCTGTAGTTCCAAGGAAGGGTCCGTCTCCTGTTTTGGATCTGCCCTGTTCAAATAGATCACACAGGGTTTTATCAGGTGTTTCACAGCCGTATTCGCCATTCTGTGTCCCGTGGATGCTCTTCCTGGACCGTTCAGTTGATCCAACTACCTCGTGAGACAGGGCCATTCTTTTCTGGGAGAAGAGAGAGATGCTATTTTAGGAAAATGTATTGAAATATATAGTGCGAGTTACGTCACATAAAATACAGGAAAGAATGTGACTTTGAGTAGAAACATGTATGTTGGCAGACAACGTTGCAGTGAATTTTGACTGAATAGCAGGGAATACTGCCAGGCATTGACTCTGTGGAACTACATAACGGAACAACAATGTAAACTCTCTAAATGATCAGGGTATCAGTTCTCTACAAGACCTCTACAAACTCCATCTGCCTATATAACATTAACCTACACAAAAAATACAGTCTGTTGGAAAATACCGCAAATGGACGATCCAGAGAGAGCATAACGATACGTGGTATGCCGAATATATGCAATGACGTTAATGCCTGATGAGTCTTGATGAGTAACAACTAAAATGGTAAGCAGTGGTCTGTTAGATAGCTCTATCCTAGGTAGGAGAGCAGATGTTAAACGGGTGTTTTCAATTTGATGAGTAACAACTAAAAATGTCATGTAGAAAGGAAGGAGGAAAGAGGAAGGATCAGGAAGATACTATTAGTTGTGATTTCCTACCGTCTTCATTGGTGATTTAGAACCCTTCTCGAAGTAGGGATACTGTCCTCTATAACAACCGCAAAACATGATGCACAAAATATAAAGTTGATGGCAAAGAACAACAAAGAGCTTCCTATTGTTCGCCACTCAACATAGAGATAGAGAGATGGGAGAGAGGGATAGAGAGATAGAGCGGTGGGAGATTGAGAGAGATGGGAGAGAGATAGGATAGAGTCTAGAGATGTGAGAGAGATGTGAGAGAGATGTGAGAGAGATGGGAGAGAGAGAGAGAGAAAGTGCGAGGGAGAGTGTGATGTAGAGAGAGGGAGAGTGACAGCGAGAGAATGAGAGATTGAAAGATAAAGTGTTGCTTGTGATGTGATCGTCGCAACATTGGCTTGCCTCATTACTGATCTTTACACTGTTTTAAAGTTCCAAGTGGACAGTAACTCTGTATGAAGGAACCTAAACCGTAACGATGTATGAAAAGAACACGCAGAGTGTCAATTAGATAATTAGCACTAATTGCTATACAACCTCCCCTATACACACTACCCTACCAGAAAACTATTGAATGGCTCCCGCGATGAGCGCACTCTTTGTCGCATGCTAGATCCACGCTAATTGAAGGGTGTTATGGCGGTCGCGTGGGATAAGCGTGTCGTGAGAAAATAACGAGACACTCGTTACTTAGATACAATGTAAGGTCACTTAGAAACAAACCCTATATCCTGAAACCTCAAAGACGTCTTAGGAACCTGGGACAGAACCTAAACGAGGCAGTGACACAGATCTCACAAGGCGAGAAATGTTGCCGAAGTGAACAAAACCGTTGAATGAAACCAGAAATACTCCTGAAACAATTTATGTGCCAGAGATTCTGTTGGTTACGAAATAACCCTCTAAAGTCGACCTTCGCGCACGCTGGTAAGGGGTAAGAGATTCGGTTGACCAAAGCAAGACAAGTCGCAACGCAAGTCTAGACACAAGTCACCACTAGTGGTAGTGTTATTGAACTGTGCAAGTGTAAATAAACAAGGGTGGTAGGGCGGTGCTATAAACTGCAGCAATCAGCAACTCTAGGTCGGATTAAGCCAAACAAACCCGATCTGAGCAGTTATATAGATTGTTTACGTTCTCTCTTTCTCTTTCTCTCTAACACGCACTCTTTCTATCTCTATGTGATCTGATCTCTATTCTCTCCGACAATAGAAACAATATAACGCGACTACTAGTTGTTAGAGTTCGTAGTGCTCAATGTAAGCAGTGATGTCGTGATGAAGTTGATATCTCATTAACAGGAAGTGCAGTGTCTGCAAAATAGAGAGATAGATAGAGAGAGAGAGAGAGAGAGAGAGAGAGAGAGAGATAGAGAGAGAACGATAGGGAGATATAGAGAGAGAAAGTAGACAACAGTAGACGGAGAGTTCTATGTAAAGAGAGCACGTGAGTTCCATGTCTAAGAATAACTCTATGCCTCTATAAGCTGCTACAAGTACAATGTAGAGTGGAGAGTCGCAGATCTACAGGTTTATGTACTCTGTAATACAGAACGTGAAGCTCTGATGTAGAACTAAAAACGTGAAACTGATCAGGCTTGTTATGTTCTAACCCTCCATTTCTATTTGTAAAAGTGCCCGAAACACAGTCTAGCTAGGTAAGATCAGAGGCCGGGCTACAACACAAACATTCCGGGTGTATGCAATTACAAAAACTAACAATGTCCCCTCTAAAATAACAGAAACTCCAGCCAGGGATCTGGGACTAAAACCCTAGGACGAGACTCGACCAGGGATCTGGGACTAAAATAGGGCATGACCAGTATATTTGCATGGTGTAATACTGGTAGTGGTAACTGGAAGGGGAGCTGGAGCCAAAAGCTGGTTGAGAAGCTGACATAAGCCTGGTGACCTGAGGAGTTGTAAACACAGCACGGCATATATCAGGTATAACAATGAGAGCCAAAAGAGAGATACAATCGCTTGTATAACAATGGTAAAGGAGAGAGATCTTGTCAAGTTGCACATAATGATCAAATAGATGGGGTGGAGAGGGGAATGTATAAACAGAGCCCTGTTGCAGAGGTTGTGTTATCATATCACCAGCCTATAGGATATTTGAAAAACAAGGTCAGGGAAGAAGGTCAAGAAGATAGGAAAACCTTTGTTCTACCGTCTACGTCAAACCTCTGTTAAAATCTCAACCATGAATTACAGGATAGAACTGCAGGGAAACGGTTTTAATCAAATACAATGCCAGTTAGGTGTGGGGGACAGCTGTTATAACAAGCAACTCTGCAGTCCATACATCAGCAGTTTCTATTTCCAGTGCACACCTCCGTCTCTCTGTCTCTCTGTCTCTCTCTCCCCTTTCTCTTGACAACCAGACGGAAATAGACAGAAGTGAACAACACGTGACTCACTCTCTCTCTCTAGCTCACACCAAATAAACTCTAATTGTGTACCCTGGAAAGCATGCTTTTTACGGCACACAAACTAACTTTATATAACACTGCACGATTGCTGCACCCATACATGACTACATTACGTCAGGCGACTCAAAAGCAAAAGTAGTTCTACTCACTAACAAGAACGACAGCGATAAAATGCCAAATGGTACTAAACCAAATAAATTGACAGAAGCTTTCGAGAACACTGTGTTTCACGTCTTCAGCTCTACTCACGTTTTGTTGTTGGCTACCACTACCAGGACAGCAGATGAATAGTCGGCCTTTGGAGGAAGACATTATGATTTGTAGATGGAGTCCGAAGGGAAACAACTAGATCTCAAACTAGAAATGTGGAAATGGAAATATGAAACAGAGTAAACAATCACTAACTATGTTTGTACAAGGGAAGTGATATGGAGAGGGGACAAATAACAGAAAGAGAGTTTGGGCCAAGAAGAAGAGAGGGAGAGATATCATAGTATGGTAATCTGCATGCAAGATGCCGCTCAGAGTCAAGCAATTGCATGACAAGTACAACTAGGGAGAGAGCTGTGTGACGTCACTAGTATCTCATTTTGGAACCACCCCAACTGATAGGATAGGATAGGGTACACACGATCACTAGGGGTGACATCACTAGTGTATCTCAGTTAGAGGGAGAGTTTGAACCACCCCAACTAAGATACAGACATACACGATGCAATCATTAGGCTAGGATCGAGAGAGATGCTGTGTAAGAGGATGGAGCTAACTGCAGAAGTATCAACAATATCATTCCTGAATCGAATTAACATATCGAGGCGGCTTATTATGAGTTTATTCTATCCATATATTAGGGCCTATAGAGAGATTATTCAGTATTCACTGTACATATCAAAATGTCGACGGTAGTGCAGTGCGATGAATCTAATAATAGTCCTGGCCCACGTAGGACTCAACAAAATCCACTATGTTCGGGCGTGGAAGGAGGGTCGAACAAGGCACCAAGACCAAATAGACCTTGTACCAACTTTTGTGTTCAGAGGGGGGGGGGTCTGTGAATATGGAGACTATATCCACGAGACTACCTACCTGGCCTAGACTTGTTTTGTACCTACTTGGCCGCGTAGCGGACCAACCCCGTAGCATAGGGGACCTAGACTTATTTTGTACTTACAGTTGCGGTTGAACTGGCATAATACTGTGACTGTCTGTCGCCAAACCCTGTAAAAGGACTTGGTGTTAGAGGGAGATATAAATGATGGGCCGAAACTGGAAACAATCAGTGAGAAAATCAAAAGTTAGTCGTGTTTGGTGGGTACGTACCGAAAAACAGGGAGGAAGCACTTCCCATCTTGTAACTGATCTTGATGGAGCGTTGTCAAGGGGCCACTCAATACGTAGAAACGATATCTGATTCGCACGTGCAGTTGGCATCTCGTGTTATTGTTTTGATCACCCACCAGCTGCTCGGCAGCTCGCCCTGGCACTTCACAGTTAAATTTCGTCTTGTTGTGTCATCTTGGTCTTTCGAACATCTCTGAAAATAGGGGAACCCTGTTGTCGCAACAATAAAAAACATATAAGGTGATTGACTCCGAGTCCGATTCTAGGAGAATCTTAGAATCAGATGCAATTATCTGATTACAATCACAATTGCATAACTAGATTTCAAATGCTGGCATCAAACCAGAGATGTCATAGCAACAGTGCACTATGCCCTGTCAGAGCATTGGCCTGACCCTATTCGCGCGCGAGAACTGTGGTCAGAGCATTGGCCTGACAG
>AVPN01000268.1:22746-46696 GCA_000695325.1 Pleurobrachia bachei | reverse complement strand
GCTATCGTTAAACTCGCTCACCAACAGGGGCTCCTTGGGTAAGACATACGGCAGGAACTGATCCTGAAGTGTGTCCATCCCATCTGGTCTGTAGAGAGAGTCGTCAAGGAACGCACCACTACCACTCGCACCACGTCGCTCAAAACTAGCCTTTGTAATGGCATTATCGACCCCCTGACTGATGTTTGAGAAGCCAGTGAGAGTCACCATGCCATCACTCAGCCAATCCCAGGCCCGGGGGTGGGGGAACTTGACCAGCCAGTCATTCTTCGCCAGATTGTCGTATATCTCCATGTTCCTTCTCTGGTTCTTGGCGTAGTTCCTGCTCCGTGTCACAACATAGGATGAGAACATCTCGTACTCCTTCTCGTTCAGCTTCGCAAAGGAGGATTGGTAGGTACCCGGTTTAGCGACATCACTCATCATCAGACCATCGCTAGTCAATTCAAGGGTGGCGTATGCTGAACACCCAAAGAAGACAATGAATACCCCAATGATAACGATTCGAACCACCTTGTTGAGGATCACAGGACCATACACAGAGGAAGCAAACTTGCTTAGGAGACTCTGCTTCGTGGAGGAATGTTTGATGGTCGGGTAGTTTTTAAACAGGTCTTTAGTCTGGTTGAGGAAGGTATCTTTGGGTGGTTTACCGTCCTGTCTCTTGATCGGCACACAATCCATCCTATTGTCCTGAGTCCTCTTACAATTCCACACCATGGCAGGCATGAACATAAAGAGGAGGAGAAGGAAGGAGAGGAAGTTGATAGCCACCATCTGGATACAAATGCTTCTAAACCCGGGGATTGGCACGTATAGACCACACAGGAACCCACAGAGAAGGGTTGCAGTGATTACAAAGGTGACATGTCCCGCGTATTCAATGATATTCTCCATGTTAGTTTCCACAGTTTGGTCTGTGTCAAGGCGACTGTTGAATGTGAACATGAGAATATACACGTTACCCAGACACAGGATGAACCCGGCCAGTTGTACGAGAACAGAGAGGGAGATGGTGGGGAATCCCATATAGCCCATGATACCCGTGGAGCCCACGACCGCCATTCCAGACACCACAAACCCGAGGAACATGGTTAGGATATTGGAGTTGATACACTTGTTGGAGAAGGATCCCATGACAACGAAGGAGTAAAGGATCATAAGGGCAGCACCCAGGATCAGAAGATGTAGTTCAGGAGATGCAGCATCCACTGCCATATCCCCAGTTGACCTGTCCGTGTGGAGATCCACTTTGATCCCCTCAAACCGCTCACCCGCGTGGAAACCAGTCCCATTGGAACCGTAGTGTAGAGATTTCAGGTATTGGATGGTATTGTTTTCCCAGTCTAGGATGAGCTGGTTCAGAACGGCGGGATCGCTGATACCATGTCGCTCCTTCATTTCAGCTTTCCAGTATGGACTGTCGGGGGGTTGAGCTACGACAGGATTCCGCACGGAGGAGATACCTACCCATTTGTTAGGTTTGTTCTCATCCAGTATGGGCTTTCCAAGGTAAAGTTCACGACCCACATCAGAACCAGCCCAAATCATGCAACACCGGGGTTTCTCTTGACCTAACAGACCCTTTTCTAAACACTTCTCAATACCATAATCGGTGTTATTGACAGCCTCCAAACTCAGCTGTACGTGCTCCACCAGCTCTGCATCGTTAGCAAAGTCTTTGATGGACGGTCTCCAATGGTAACCAAACGCAACAAATGCCATCCATGTGAACTTCCCAAGCATGAACCGTTCCTTAGCAGCCTTGTAGGCAGCGTCCTCAATACCCAAACTGGTCATATTATTCCTCATCTGGGTCTCAATGGTGTCGAGACAAGCATTAGCTTTAGCCATGTCGCTGGCCTTTTCTCGCATGAACAGGAGGGCTATGTTTGTTGAGGTTTTCTCCAAGGTCTTCATAGCATCTGGGTAGTCGACATTCCCCTCCTTGAAACAGTCCAAGACAGTGACCCTCATACACGGTGTCTTATCAATACCCCAACCATCAGGCAGAGGTGTAATGGTCGGATTATCTTTAGCTAGACACTTACTCAACTCCACATATCCCCAACTTTGGTAGGCCCCACGACGTACATAGGATAGAGGATCGGTCGGGTCCCAGGTTTTGTAGATATCAGGGAGAATGGGCCGCTCGCAGAAGTCATCCGGTCCGAATGTAATCTTCTCATTATCTATCATCTTAGTCATCCGTATCGATTGGGGAGAGTCGAAGGCATAGAGATGTTTAATCGTTTCCGCGATGCTCTCCAATCCCTGCTTCGTGATAACGTTCCCTCCATCCCGCTTACTAAATGCAGACACTCCGAGACGAGGCAAGCTGCCAAAGTTCTCAATGTAAATGTTTTGTTCTCTCACGAACCGAGAGTTTTGTTCCATCCATACTGTATCCAGGGAATCGTCTATTTTAACCAATGGAATACCGACGAACGATAACACGGCGATCAAAACACCAATGATAAAGTAGACACCGGGGTGATCAGTCACTGATTTAGCATAGGTCTTGAACAGTTTAGCAGTGCCATGGTAGATTTTCTTGCGAGCTTTTAACAAGAGGTAAGCCATCGTAGTGCCGATACTAGTTCATCTGTTTTCTGCACATGAAATGGAATTCAATTAGTTCAAGTATCATTTATTATTAATTTGAATATAATAACTTGACACTGTCCATATTGTTAAGCAAGAGGAACTGATTACTAAAATTGTTAAGCATGAGGAATTAATTACTACATAGAAAAATAGCATTAAACTACGATTATAAGCAGATGCTCACGCCTCACGCGTGACGAGAGTAAGTAGTAACCGGTCAAAATACCGTCTACAAAGCCTCCGACTCATTAGGAAATGGTATTCTGAACCATATGTTCGACAACATTAACTGCAATAACAAAATGTAATGACTTCAGTGTCCTCAACAGAAGGAAGGATGCAATTCTCTACTCTACAGTCACAGCAATGAAGAAGACGGTAAAATATGTAGCACATGACATTGGCAAACGCTGCTGGCCCCCGTGGGATAAGGCAGCGCTTTTCAACACATGACAAGGAAAAAGCAGTGCTTTCTTAAGTTTTGTCATTGTGGGGTGAGAAATTTTGAGACAGAAAAGACACGCGGACGCCAGTTTTTTGGACGCAAACTAAACTTTTATTTGGATTTGAAACGGAGATACGCGACGCGCGCCACAAATGCTTCGCTTAATTTTTAAAGTGCGTTTCAAACGACTTGACCTGAGATTCCTGGAAATTCACCATGTCGCTCCTTCATTTCAGCTTTCCAGTATGGACTGTCTGGGGGCTGAGCTACCACAGGATTCCGCACCGAGGAGATTCCCACCCATTTATCAGGTTTGTTCTCGTCCAGTATGGGCTTCCCAAGGTACAGTTCACGACCAACATCAGAACCAGCCCAAATCATGCAACACCGGGGTTTCTCTTGACCTAACAGACCCTTTTCTAAACACTTCTCAATACCATAATCGGTGTTATTGACCGCCTCCAAACTCAGCTGTACGTGCTCCACCAGTTCCGCATCGTTAGCAAAATCCTTGATGGATGGTCTCCAATGGTAACCGAACGCAACAAATGCCATCCAGGTGAACTTCCCGAGCATGAACCGTTCTTTAGCAGCCTTGTAGGCAGCATCCTCGATACCCAAACTGGTCATATTGTTCCTCATCTGGGTCTCAATGGTGTCGAGACAAGCATTAGCTTTAGCCATGTCGCTGGCCTTTTCTCGCATGAACAGGAGGGCTATGTTTGTTGAGGTTTTCTCCAAGGTCTTCATAGCATCTGGGTAGTCGACATTCCCCTCCTTGAAACAGTCCAAGACAGTGACCCTCATACACGGTGTCTTATCAATACCCCAACCATCAGGCAGAGGTGTAATGGTCGGATTATCTTTAGCTAGACACTTACTCAACTCAACATATCCCCAACTTTGGTACGCCCCACGACGCACATAGGATAGAGGATCAGTCGGGTCCCAGGTTTTGTAGATGTCAGGGAGAATGGGCCGCTCGCAGAAGTCATCCGGTCCGAATGTAATCTTCTCATTATCTATCATCTTAGTCATCCGTATCGATTGGGGAGAGTCGAAGGCATAGAGATGTTTAATCGTTTCCGCGATGCTCTCCAATCCCTGCTTCGTGATAACGTTCCCTCCATCCCGCTTACTAAATGCAGACACTCCGAGACGAGGCAGGCTGCCAAAGTTCTCAATGTAAATGTTCTGTTCTCTCACAAACCGTGAGTTCTGTTCCATCCATACCGTGTCCAGGGAATCGTCTATTTTAACCAGGGGAATACCGACGAATGATAACACGGCGATCAACACACCAATGATAAAGTAGACACCGGGGTGATCAGTCACTGATTTAGCATAGGTCTTGAACAGTTTAGCAGTGCCATGGTAGATCTTCTTGCGAGCTTTTAACAAGAGGTAAGCCATCGTGTCGGTGCTAGTTCATCTGTTTTCTGGAAATGGAAATCAATTAGTTCAAGTAATTTTTATTATTATTATTATTTCTGAATACAATATTGCCCCTAAAGTAATAATTAAAAACGGAATAGCACCTAGATTGTCAATCAAAAATGTCAATAATAAACAGATATCCGATCAACTAACTTTGTAGAATTATTAAGCACGATGAACTAATTATTAAATAGAAAAAGAGCATTACAGTAAGAGAGTATGGTTATAGCAGATGCCAGATGCTCACGCGTGATGGGAGTAAGTAGTAACCGGTTAAAATACCGTCTACTTACATAACATAACTAAGCCTCTAACTCATTAGAGAATGGTGTTCTGAACCATATGTTTGATAGCAACTGCAATAACAAAAATGTAATGAGATCCGGGTCCTCAGCAAAAGGAAGGATGCTATCTTTCTACTCTACAGTCACAGGAATGAGGAAAACGTTAAATATGGAGGCCCTTTGTGGCACATGACAAGGACTTGCGCCTTGCGGCATGCCAAAGTTTTAGGTTGGTAAATATTACTGAGTACTGACCCTATTGGTAGCGCGGCAAAAGGCAGTAGCAGTGCCTTCATGAGTTTTGTGGAGTCAGAGTGAAAATTTTTGAGACAAATCACAAAAATCGAGCGCACGCCAAATTTTGGATTTCAGATTTTAAGACGGTACGCGCGCCACAAATGGCCACAAATGCTTCGTTTAACCCAATAAATTCGCGCATTCCATAAATAGCCATAACTCAGCGCACAATAACAAAGCACATGCATTTGCGAATCCAAATTTGTCAAAACGAAATTTCTTTTTCTCTGTTTTTTTATTTAAAATTTTTTTTTATCTGCTTCGAAAATCGCTGCGTTTACAATATGGTCTGTAGCATATGCCAACTCTCCGCTCTGTAATATATATATATATAAGCAAGGAAAATGATATATTTTGCTGTGCTGTGGTCTTTGCTTGTGTGCAAATAAATTCCATCGAACTTCGAAGTTCGAACACGGGAAATTCTGGGTGTTTTGACTTTTTATGGTTAGGGGCTAGGGCTATGACAGATAAGGGTCAGGGTTTGTGTTTGGAAGGGGTACGCCATGACGGTTAAGTGGGTCGAGCCAAATCAGTGCAGAGGCCTCAAACCATCCATTTTGTGACGGCGTCCCAAGGGAATAATAACAATAAACAATATACATGTTTTCACCCCTCAAATAACGCTATAAAAGTAACAACAATGTTTAGCTTATGAAGATATTGGATGTAGAGGTGTGAAAAGCGCTGAAAACCGCCGTTGATGTTCAGTTTTCGGCGAAAGAAGAAGCGAAGTGTAGTTGCAGCTACTGATGATGCTGCCCGAAACTTTCCCACGCCCCCTCCCGCATACACAAGTAATTATACAGAACTACCCAGGGTAGTCTACGTTTGCCCTGACCTCTAGTTCTCTGTATAACAAATGTTAAGAGGGTTGCAACATAGCAATAACAATAACTACTCCCATCCCATCTACTACTGTACTAACCAATCCCACCCCCTCGGCCCTCCAGGCCGGGTAGAATCTCGTGTTTCTCCGAATGAGGACGAGGATAGTTCAGCCGGGAGCAGTGTCGTCAGTCTGACTCCACAGGACCTCACTTGCTCTCCCAAACTCCGTGCTGTCAAACTACGCAGGGGACCCGATGGTACTTACTTGTTTGGTTATTGCTTTAAAAAAAGGACTGAAGATGAACTGAAGATAACGTTTTTAATTGTACATCATTATCAGGGAATTTTGGCATCACTCTATCGGTTTCGAAGGGAGGAAATAAACACTTTGTGGATGGTCGAGGGTTGTTATTTCCCAATGATCGGCTTATTGAAGTTAATGGAGAGAACGTAGAGGGAGCTTCATCAGAACGGATCAACGAACTGTTTCAAGTGAGTGTGTACTGTTTTTGATATACATACTTAGATCTCGAATTACATACCTGGATTTATTATTGGATCTTTGCGTTATCGTATACATCTGATCTCTACTTTATACTGCCTACTGGTTCCAATTGTTTTGTTTAATAATACCAAAAACCCGCAGATGGGTGGGGAAGAGTTGACGCTAGTAGTGCAGGGGCTCCCAGAAATGGCAGAAATCACATCTCGCATTTCTCCCGAACAGAGAGACTCCATCCTCAGTAATAGTACCATGTCGCTATCATCTATCAGCAGTTTTAGGGTAAAGAAACAAACATAGTACAAGACGTATAGCTACCTCTATTTCTCACTCTTTGGGAAGTTTAACAACATTTCTCCTTCCAAATCTTCCAAAAAAACAGTCCGATGTTATCTCCCCTATTATATCCACACACAGAGTGACCATGCTTATTATGATTTCCCTCCCCTCCCCTCTTGCACAGAGTGACCATGCGTTGCATTAACTCCCCTCTTATTCACAGAGTGACCATGCGTCTGAAGAAGCCTGGCAGAACTCCAGGAAAGTGTGGTATGTACACGCGGACGGTATCACCCTGGGCACCATTCTACCATCCACAGCGGTTACTGGGGCGCCCACCAACACTGTGCTGATTAGACTGGATAACGGTCAGAGGATGCTTGAAGTTGATGAATACGATACCGAACCAGTGAGTATTATGGGGAGCTTGGGTATGATATTACCCTTCCGCGTTAATATCATGTCCATTAGGGAGCTGGGGTGGTGTCCAGGGAAATGCTATTATAAGTGAGTGAAAGGTTTCTAGGTTCTGTGCCATGTGTGCGGTAGTTCTGATGGTTGGGTATTGGTCGCCCTATTTTGGGCAAGCTGAAGGTGGGTAACTTTAGATATTTTTTGTCCGATATAAAATCATCCCACTCGAACATTGTTCACTGTATAAATAAATGACGCGGGGATGGGAAGCTGAGGAATGTAGCAGCATGATATGTGATAGGTGCCCCGTGTGTGTGATTACACCCTTCTTCTTTTCACCACCATATTTTCACACGCTTTCCCATTTTCTTTCCGTCGTTTCTCTGTTATATATATCGACCAAAACGCGGAGTTTTTACGTCAGCCGACCCGAAACCTGATTAAATTTGGCCACCCGCTAGTCTCAGGGCCTCAAAATATGTCAAATTATGTTTAAATTGTCATTTGGGGTAGTTTAGACCTTTCAATTACATGAAATTACCCTTTAATTACATGTAATTACGTTTGGTTATTGCTTTAAAAAAAGGACTGAAGATGAACTGAAGATAACGTTTTTAATTGTACATCATTATCAGGGAATTTTGGCATCACTCTATCGGTTTCGAAGGGAGGAAATAAACACTTTGTGGATGGTCGAGGGTTGTTATTTCCCAATGATCGGCTTATTGAAGTTAATGGAGAGAACGTAGAGGGAGCTTCATCAGAACGGATCAACGAACTGTTTCAAGTGAGTGTGTACTGTTTTTGATATACATACTTAGATCTCGAATTACATACCTGGATTTATTATTGGATCTTTGCGTTATCGTATACATCTGATCTCTACTTTATACTGCCTACTGGTTCCAATTGTTCATTGTTTAATAATACCAAAAACCCGCAGATGGGTGGGGAAGAGTTGACGCTAGTAGTGCAGGGGCTCCCAGAAATGGCAGAAATCACATCTCGCATTTCTCCCGAACAGAGAGACTCCATCCTCAGTAATAGTACCATGTCGCTATCATCTATCAGCAGTTTTAGGGTAAAGAAACAAACATAGTACAAGACGTATAGCTACCTCTATTTCTCACTCTTTGGGAAGTTTAACAACATTTCTCCTTCCAAATCTTCCAAAAAAACAGTCCGATGTTATCTCCCCTATTATATCCACACACAGAGTGACCATGCTTATTATGATTTCCCTCCCCTCCCCTCTTGCACAGAGTGACCATGCGTTGCATTAACTCCCCTCTTATTCACAGAGTGACCATGCGTCTGAAGAAGCCTGGCAGAACTCCAGGAAAGTGTGGTATGTACACGCGGACGGTATCACCCTGGGCACCATTCTACCATCCACAGCGGTTACTGGGGCGCCCACCAACACTGTGCTGATTAGACTGGATAACGGGCAGAGGATGCTTGAAGTTGATGAATACGATACCGAACCAGTGAGTATTATGGGGAGCTTGGGTATGATATTACCCTTCCGCGTTAATATCATGTCCATTAGGGAGCTGGGGTGGTGTCCAGGGAAATGCTATTATAAGTGAGTGAAAGGTTTCTAGGTTCTGTGCCATGTGTGCGGTAGTTCTGATGGTTGGGTATTGGTCGCCCTATTTTGGGCAAGCTGAAGGTGGGTAACTTTAGATATTTTTTGTCCGATATAAAATCATCCCACTCGAACATTGTTCACTGTATAAATAAATGACGCGGGGATGGGAAGCTGAGGAATGTAGCAGCATGATATGTGATAGGTGCCCCGTGTGTGTGATTACACCCTTCTTCTTTTCACCACCATATTTTCACACGCTTTCCCATTTTCTTTCCGTCGTTTCTCTGTTATATATTACTCTGACATTTCTATTAAACCCTATAATACATCTCCAACCCCTATACATCTCCAACCCCTACATTTCCAACCCCTACATCTCCAACCCCTCCAACCCCTACATCTCCAAAACTCTTCTTAAAAACCCCACTATTCCCCCAGGCGAACCCCGGTAAACACGACCGAGCAGAAAACCTCGCCTCCTTGCTCCACCTCAACGAGAGCTGTGTCCTGCACACCCTGCGACAGCGGTTCGGTAGTAACCTAATCCACACGCAAGCAGCAAATATTCTCCTCCTCATCAACCCATCTCGAAAGCTGAGTGTGTATAATACAAAAGTGATGGCCATGTTCCGAAATATGCACTACAGCAAGATGCCCCCGCATCTGTACAAAACTGCGAAACAGGCCCATTTGAAAATGTTGGCAACACACACGGAGCAGAGTATTGTGTTGAGTGGACCTACGGGAAGTGGGAAAAGCACTGCCCTGCATTACATGGTGCACTATTTTGCACAGGTAATGATGATCTTCATAGGTTTCACAATATAAGTATATCCGCCCACTGCACTCTTCACATTTTGTAAACCCATTCCCCCTCCTCACACATAAAACTCACCCTCTCTCTCTCTCCCACAGGTGCACTGTAACCTCACCCTCTCTCTCCTACAGGTGCACTGTAACCTCACCCTCTCTCTACCACAGGTGCACTGTAACCTCACCCCCTCTTTCCTACAGGTGCACTGTAACCTCACCCTCTCTCTCCTACAGGTGCACTGTAACCTCACCCTCTCTCTCCTACAGGTGCACTGTAACCCAAAAGGTGGGATTACTCCGGAGAAATTCACGGCTGCTCTGGCCCTCATGGACTCGTTTGGATGTTGCCTAAGTGAAAGTAACACCCACAGTACCAGATTTACCTCCCTACTGACCCTCAACTTTACCGCTCAGGGAACCCTTACCGGCGCACAAACTTATGTAAGTCAGGGGCAAAGTTGTACTTATTCTGGGGTACAAAAGATAATGGTATCTTTGTATTTATGTCTGTCAGAGATAATCATTATGAATTATTAACCCCCCCTTCTTTTTCAGACGTGTCTGCTAGACCGATTTAGGGTAGTGAGATGTAATGAGGGTGAAAGAGGTTTCCATATCTTCTACCAGATGATTGAGGGAAGTGATGATAGTCTGAGGAGAGAGTTACAACTGGGACCACGTGTAACGGAGAACAATGCTTTCCTTCCTGCTCTTGCAGAGGTATCTAATCTGCATTGTGGTTGTACCATAGTTTGATCTGCATTGTGGTTACCAATGGTAACTTACCGTAGGACCAGTTATCCTACGCAGTTACTTAGTTACCCAGTTGATTAGTTACATAGTTATCATCGTTGTTACCCAGTTATCTTAATTACTTAGTTACCTCGTTACCCTAAATCATGACACGTTTCTGTGTTGTTTAGTACTCCTTCTCCCTGTTTATGTGTGTACAACAAGGTGTTTCGGAGTGTGAAATACAGTATACGAGATAGTCAACGAGTAGCCTAAAAATAGGGGTCTATCCTCTTTCTCTCCTTCATGTCTCTCTCTTCTTCATGTTTCTCTTGTTCATTTTCCCTCGAAAATGCTGCACGGATATAACAGAGCTCTGTGTGGAGTCTCTAGACTCTAGAGTCTAGAGACTCCACCTACTGTCACAGTGTTACACTACAGTAGCTCATCTAGTGTTACATTGCACGGTGTAATCAGTGTGGCGACGTAGTTCAGGAGGGAACAGTTAGACGAGGGAGAGAGAGAGAGACAGGGAGTGCGTGTGTAGAGAGAGATTGAATGTATCCCAGGAGGTAAGAGATCCCACTGATTAGATAGAATAGGATCACAAGACCCCAATGAGAGACTGTGTAAGTGTCCGAATTATATGAAATGTACCCTCTCCTACAGGAAGCCACTGATTTTCACACACAATTCGAGAAAGCCACCTAAAAAGTAGGAACAAAGCACACTCCGCACCGCTTCGCGTGTATCGCTATTTTATCTTTAATTTTGTGTCTTGCGGAACATGTTTCTCAGGTTTCCTTCCTGTTTTATTTTTCTTATAGCGCTCTGTCTTGTGTAATAATACCCCCTCCAGACACCCGTATTATAACACACACTCATGTGATAGAGAGAGATTAACTATCTTTTTTATAACCTTCTCTCTATCTCAAATTAGTTCTTAATTAACTAGCCGTGAGACTACTGTAAAAAATAGAGCTACTGTAAAAAATAGAGGGATCTACACTATTTAGTTTTTAATCTCAGTAGATCATTTGCGTTTTCTCTCTCTCTCTCTCTCTCTCTCTCTCTCTCTCTCTAGTCATCATTTCACTCTCTCTCTCTCTCTCTCTCTCTCTCTCTCTCTCTCTCTTTCTCATCTGCAACAGTCATCATTTCAGCATGGACAGAGGAAGCAGGCAGCAGAGAATTACGCCAAAACGTTGGAGGCGTTCAAGTTCCTTGGTGGTGTAACAATCCCTGAAGTAAAGGGACTGCTGACCATTCTCTCCTCTATTCTACATCTTGGAAAGGCTGGTGCTGTTAACCGTAAGTTGAATTGTCACCCAGTCGGCAATGCCATGGTTACCATGGCCTGGTTATCATGGTTACATCATTGTTACCTCGTGGTTACCATTATAATGGTAACCTCATCATTAAACCGATATATCCACTTTAGATCCAAATGGGATGGGAGCCCGGTTTGCCAACCCTACTGCAGCCCAAATTGCTGCCAACGTGCTCGGGATACGATACGAGGCTCTAGAGAGACAGGTAAAGATGTTTCTGTGTTGACTAATGACCATGAATATTATATACCGTTTAATGACTGTGTTTAGTATACAAATGTGTGTTTATTATATTGGTAATCCTGGAGCCATGCTATTACTGCACATGCTCTGTTCTGTTTCACAATATCATCAAATCCAACTATCAAATTTTGATGATCAGACAATCACATCATGCAGGAGCCTGCACCATTATCAGACATGTACAATCCATCATCACGCTTCATCACATCTTTGGACTTTGGAGTGATAATATAGAATCTTAGATTCTCTCTGACTAAGATTCTCTCCTCCTCTTGTCAGCATGTCGACACACATACGTACAGTACATGTATACACTCACCACAGTTGTAGTAGCTGGTAGAGGTGTACAGGGCTTATCAGGTGGCCTAATGTGTAGTATGTACTGAACGTTATACAGCGCTCGATCTGTATACTGTAGTTTTATACTGCAGGTAGTTACTCTGAACAGAGTAGTATATTTCCAAAATGTGAAGCTACTATTCACTATATCGGTATGTTATCTACTCATGACTATTCCTTTGAGAGTTGACATTCATCGTGTGTCATTGTTATTCACACATTAGATCAATGGAATATTGTAATGAAATGTTCAAGACCCCCAAAAACAAACAGAGAATCAAATGAAATATGCTGGATTTACACTACGTCACCCACTGATTACACTTTATATATTGCTAGCAGTACTTCCAGTATCACCAACTTTCAACACCAAGCACTTCACCACTCCACATACACTCTGTCAACCCCAATTAACAACAAAATACTGAATACACTCTGAAGAATGTTCCCTGTCCTTTACAATCTCTCTCTATCTCTCTCTCTATTTCTCCAAGTGTATCTCTATCCCCTATCTCCCATCTCATTATCATCCCTCTCCCTCTCTCTCTCTCTCTCTCTCTCTCTCTATCCCCTCTCATCATCTCTCTCTCCCTCAGCTGATATCAACTTTGCCCCTTTCTTCGGATGCGGATCCTGCTCAATTACTACGAAATGCAACGGAAGACTTGGCCATGTCACTTTACGAGCTCGTTTTCACTGCTGTAAACTCCCTTATTAACAGGTGGGATAATTAATTAATTAATGATTTTATTCAATAATCGGATCGTGAATAATATCTTTGTTGATTGATTAATGTAATCATTCAGTTTTAGAATTGTTGTCTCCCCGGCACGGTTGAATGTGAGCTGACAAATTCCCTAACCCATCTCCTTTCAGAGCACTAGCGGGACCCGGCAGGTCGCCCTACTCCCTTGTCCTGGTGGACATGCCTGGGTTCCAGAGTCCAGCACGACCTGCCTCTCTTCAGCACCTGCTGATGAACTACGCAGCAGAGAGATTACAGGGTTTCTTCCAGAATGAGACGTTTACTAAAGTTCTGGACTTGTTTGAACAGGTATGTTACTACAAATAGTAACTACAAGGGGGGGGGGAAGGGTCAAGTTGACAGCACCAGGAAATTTCCACGGAAAAGCAATAGAATTGGATTGGGTAAGAAGGACCCGGCTGACATGTTGTGTCTGTTGATTGGCTAACAGTTTAGTGTGTTAATTAGTAAGCAACTTACTGTTCTTTTTATAGGGGGCTAAACAACTTCACTTTGCTTTTAGGGGAGTAAGAGGGACCCGGCTGACAATTTGTGTCTGTTGATTGGCTAGATACCGTTCCAGTGGTCCTGGCGGTACTCCCCGTTCATCCACTAAGTTTCGTGAGAAAACACGGCACACCACTCTTACTTTAATGACTGTGTTTAGTATACAAATGTGTGCTTATTATATTGGTAATCCTGGAGCCATGCTATTACTGCACATGTGCTCTGTTCTGTTTCACAATATCATCAAATCCAACTATCAAATTTTGATGATCAGACAATCACATCATGCAGGAGCCTGCACCATTATCAGACATGTACAATCCATCATCACGCTTCATCACATCTTTGGAGTGATAATATCGAATCTTAGATTCTCTCTGACTAAGATTCTCTCTCCTCTACTTGTCAGCATGTCGACAAGACAGTACACATGTATACACTCACCACAGTTGTGGTTGGTAGAGGTGTGATACAGGCCTTATCAGGTGGCCTAGTGTGTAGTTATATGTACTGAACGTTATACTTGATCTGTAGACTGTAGTGTAGTTACTCTGAACATATTAGTACAATATTTCCAAAATATGAAGCTACTATTCACTATATATCGGTATGTTATCTACTCATGACTATTCCTTTGAGAGTTGACATTCATTGTGCGTTATTGTTATTTCACATATTAGATCATTGGAATATAATGATATATCCAAGACCCCCCTAAAACACACAGAGAAACAAATGAAATATATGCTGGATTTACACTACGTCACCCCCTGATTACTGTGCTTTATCATTGCTAGCAGTACTTTCAGTATCACCAACTTTCAACACCAAGCACTTCACCACATCACATACACTCTGTCAACCCCAATTAACAACGAAATACTGAATACACTCTGAAGAATGTTCCCTGTCCTTTACAATCTCTCTCTATCTCTCTCTCTATTTCTCCAAGTGTATCTCTATCCCCTATCTCCCATCTCATTATCATCCCTCTCCCTCTCTCTCTCTCTCTCTCTCTCTCTCTCTCTATCCCCTCTCATCATCTCTCTCTCTCAGCTGATATCAACTTTACCTCTTTCTTCGGATGCGGATCCTGCTCAATTACTCCGAAATGCAACGGAAGACTTGGCCATGTCACTTTACGAGCTCGTTTTCACTGCTGTAAACTCCCTTATTAACAGGTGGGATAATTAATTAATTAATGATTTTATTCAATAATCGGATCGTGAATAATATCTTTGTTGATTGATTAATGTAATCATTCAGTTTTAGAATTGTTGTCTCCCCGGCACGGTTGAATGTGAGCTGACAAATTCCCTAACCCATCTCCTTTCAGAGCACTAGCGGGACCCGGCAGGTCGCCCTACTCCCTTGTCCTGGTGGACATGCCTGGGTTCCAGAGTCCAGCACGACCTGCCTCTCTTCAGCACCTGCTGATGAACTACGCAGCAGAGAGATTACAGGGTTTCTTCCAGAATGAGACGTTTACTAAAGTTCTGGACTTGTTTGAACAGGTATGTTACTACAAATAGTAACTACAAGGGGGGGGGGAAGGGTCAAGTTGACAGCACCAGGAAATTTCCACGGAAAAGCAATAGAATTGGATTGGGTAAGAAGGACCCGGCTGACATGTTGTGTCTGTTGATTTTGGTATCGAAGACACCTCACACTCTGTGTGTCGACGGGCGACCTTCGCGCGCGCTGGCAAGGGTTTACTTCGTTACCAAGGAAAAGCAAGAGAATTGGATTGGGTAAGAAGGACCCGGCTGACATGTTGTGTCTGTTGATTGGCTAACAGTTTAGTGTGTTAATTAGTAAGCAACTTACTGTTCTTTTTATAGGGGGCTAAACAACTTCACTTTGCTTTTAGGGGAGTAAGAGGGACCCGGCTGACAATTTGTGTCTGTTGATTGGCTAACAGTTTAGTGTGTTTATTATTAGGGGAGAGACTATCTCATGGTTCTAGAGAGAGAGAGAGATGGAGAAGAGACATTAATAAGGGAGATCGTTTCTCTCTTTTTGAAGAGCATTATTAGTTTGGGCTTTATTGAGAAATCCCATTAACAGTAATAATATGCCACATGAGATTCATGTTTCATATTTACACACTGAGAGAGAAAGAAAGAAAGATAGATGGAGAGTGTGAGAGAGAGAGTGAGAGAGAGAGAGAGAGAGTGAGAGGGAGAACATAGTACAGAACTTGGAAGGAAGCTATGGATGATAAATATTTGAGACATTTTCAATAACTGAGTGCAATATTGAGTTTCACATTTTATTGGGCACATAGCATTGCATGAGTACCGCTCATTTATCTATCTCTCCTCTCTATCTCTTTCCCCCTCACTCTCCCTCACTCCCTCACTCCCTCCCTCTCTCTCTCAGGAGGAAGTTAAACTGAACTTTGCCGATATCCCTGCATCCCCAAGACCCGTGATTGAACTCATTGAACAGTATGGTCTGTCTCGCTCCGAGACCCCCCACCACCAGGATACCAAGGGGCTGTTTTGGATTCTGGATGAAGAGAGCATGTTCCCCGGAGCCACCGATATTACCTTCCTCGATCGGTTGCTAATGCACCATAGTGATGCTAGTAAGTTTGTGTAACATGAAAATGTTTGAGCTGAGATGAAAATATATATGTTTATTTAAAGGAAGCCAAAATCACACAATTTGCTCCATCTTCCAAGTTACCTGAAGTCCCCCAATCAATTTTTCTTTTTCAGGTGGCCAAGGTTTCAAGTTAATCAGGCAGTCTGGCCCGTGCAAGTTCATCCTCTCTCATTGTTCCAACATGGTTGAGCTGGAGTATGACTGCACGGGTTGGTTACACCAGGCCCGAGACACCACGGCTGCCCGATACGCCAAGACACTTGTACAAGAATCAACCAGGTAATTCAGTATAATATCTAGTGTTTGTGTGTGTGTGAAATTTCATTAGGGATCGTCAAGCAGCGATAAGCTGCCGGCCCCGACGTAGAGGGTCTGTAGAGAGTGTGACGGAGCGCGCGAGAACTGTGATATACAAAGAGAGATAGTTGTTAGTAGTGGTGCCGCGCGGCCAGGGTAGCAGAAAAAGCAGGGAGTCCGACCAAAAACATTGAGGCAGCAGTTTTGTGGTGTTTTCAAGTCCTAACCCCATCTCTTAATCTCTATCTCAGGTCTCCGATTGCCCAGTTATTCCAAGGAAAAGGTGCCGCAGCGAACACTAAAGGCAGCCCAACTCCCAAGGCTCTAGCTGACGGAACGGCAACCTTTATGAGGCAAGCCAACACGCGAAAGGGTCACTGTCTCCTATCTTCGAACAGCATGAAACCCCAGAACCGCTGTCTCAACTACAAGTTCCAGCTGGATTATGTGTTTGATACGCTGCGGCGGACTAACCCCCACTTTGTGCACTGTTTCACACCTCGATCCACTAAACGGACCTCTCCTGACTCTATTATGGATTTGGTACATGTGAGGTGCCAGCTACGTAGTACAGGTATCCTTCAAGCGATCCGACTGTACAGAGAGGGGTTCCCTGATTCCCTGAATTTTGCTGATTTCCGGAGGCAGTTTGAAGTGCTGAGGGTGTCCGCATATGAGGGGAAAGAGGGGAACGATACGCTGTTTGATGAGAGAGAGGTAAGATAATTATTTAGTTTGTCCTGACAGTGACATTCTCCTGAGTTTTCTATGCCTAACCTATGACCAAACTTCGAACCACGTGAGATAACAAGGATCACCCCCTCAACATGGCATGTAATGACCCCCACTGACAGACCCTACTACTTTTGACAGATGTACGTTCCCAAACGATTTGTTTTGAACCACGGTGACACAGTGACAGACTTAAAACAAGTAATGACACGGACATGCAACTAGCACAGTTCTGAGTTAACCCTGTCAGGGTAGAATCCCTTCACCCTCCCTCCCCCCTCACGAGTTAATACTAATTCTCCTCCCGCAGGCGGTTCTGACTATTCTTGAAGATTGCGAAATGGATAACAATCGTTACATTGCTGGGATCAGCAAGGTCTTCTTCAAATCAGGAGTTCTTCAGAGTTTGCAGTTAGAGAAAGAGTCGAAGTTAAATAACTTTGTCGAGGCGCTTCAATCCCTCGCTCGGGGCGCTCTTGCTCGGCGGAAAGCTAAAAAGTTACAGGTAACCTACTTGTCTAAAACTTTTCTAACACTTGGTTTCAAGTTTCAACTATGACTTCCCCAATTTAACGACAAACACCACTATCCCACTCCTCTAGATGAAGCAGAGTGCTGTGTTAGTAATCCAAAGGAATGCAGATATATACCAGGAACTGAATGAGTGGAGCTGGTGGAAAATGTTCCTAAGGGTGAAACCCCTCATTCATGTTCACTCGGCCCGGGATGTTGAACGGAAAGATGTAAGCATAGGAGTCCCATATTTCCAGCACTTTTTTAACAATTCTAACACGGGATAGGGGAGATGTATTTGAAATGTTACGCATTTGCGAGCCCGCAGCAAGATTGACATTCTGAACAGAATGCCATCTTGTTCTAACACCCCGTTCCCCTTCCCAGACTGAGTTACAGGCGCTAAAGGCCCGTGTTGCTGAGTTGGAGGCGTCAACAGCCTCCCTTACAGAACAGAACGGGGAGTTAATAGCACGACAGGAGGACCTGGAGGGTCAATTGAATGAGGAGAGGGAGAGTAGTGCCCAGAGCAGTGGTCTATACCAGGCCGAGTTGGTAGAGAGACGGAATCAGGAGAACAAACTAGGGGACCTGAAGGTATAACCAGCATTATTTGGTAGTACAATACCACTATTATAACCTCCTTCCATTTGAATGACATTCAAAACCTACCACTAGGAGTTATAATTGAACATCGTTATCTAACAGGAGCAGTTTGAAGCCCTCCAGAAGGAGAATGAGAGGTTAGCCGAGGAAGTGAAAAGTAATGTTGCTGCAGCTGCCAAAGTAGCGGCTAGTGCCCCTCAACCTGATATTGTACCTGACGAAGAGGAAAATACCGCCCGTACGTACATTGTCTGTTTGTCTGTTTGTCTGTTTGTTTGTTTGTTTGTCGGTATGTCTGTCTGTCTGTTGTTGTTGTTGTGGTGCTGCGATTCGGACTATGCAGAGCATATCGCCTCAAACGCTCCAAGTAGTCTAACTCCCGGCCTAACCAAGTAAAACTCGGGAATTCCCTATTATATACATGAATCTGGAACTAGGTAACGTTTGTTTGTTTTATATTTGTCGGTATGTCTGTTTTTTTGTTTGTTGTTTGTTTCATGTTTGTTTTCTTGTTTGTTTGATTTTGTAGCATATGATACTTGATCACGAACGGCGAAACTTTTCTTATTACAAATTACAATTGCTATCACTCAATTACGCCATATTAGGAATGATAACGGAAGTAACATCACGCCCTTCTTCATCATTGCTGCAATCCGATCTACAACTAGATTGCCCAACTAGTCCATCATTCAATCTCGCCTGCTGAGGGCACTTTTTCCAATAAATCCTTCTTTCAGAGTTCCAATGACCAATATCCTTCTTTCAGAGTTCTGGCGGGCCAAGTATATGCAAGCCACATCTGACTTGGGAGCGGCCAAGAGGAACTTTGAAACAGAGGCTGCCTGCTCTGGAGATGCCCTCAAACAAACAATCAAACAATTACTCTCCTTTGACCTTCTCCATTACCTTTAATATGTTTATCAGAAAACCTTGTGAAATATTAAAATATTGGTGAATAGCATTCTTTGAATTCATATTGTCTGTATGATAAGAAGCGTTTAGCGGTCTGAGCGGGGTCTGCATGAGTCATTTAACACGAAAAAAGCCGGTGAACATATACAAAATACGCCGTCAATGTCCTGACCTGTACAAGTCTCTCGGTCCCTTTCTCTCTTAATCCCTTTCAGTCACACTCTCAATTAGCACGGTGTGAATTGTCAATAAATATCGCACTCGACAACAATTCTATCCGGGTCAATTAGTTCTCAAGTTTGTCTAAGAAGATCGACTGCTGCCTCGCACAGTGAAGGAAGAACGTGAGACAGAGGTTTGGTTTATCCCCCTTCCTCCATAACCCCACCACGACCACGCCCAACAAGGCCACCAGACTGCCCAGCACACATATCGCGACCATGAACCCCGCGTGGGCTGATTTGTGGTGTGCCCCACATACCATCTCAGTGATGGGTTTCAGAGTCCCATTAACACACCCCAACTGTACTGTCCTCTTGCTGCCCTTGCACTTCCCAGTTGTAGTGGACCCTGGCAGGAGAAAGGGGAGGTCTTCTTTGTTAGGAACTGTCACCCTTTTTACCTTCTCATCCAACGAACAAACAGGACCATCAATGTGAAGATGTGGCCACAAGAAGGCCAGAGCCACACCCCCGTTGTCATCGCTAACAAAGACTCCCCCGCGCTGCCGCCCTCCCCACGCCAACTCATAGCTGCATTTCTCCATATACCGGGTGGGCTGTTTCTGCCCGAACCTTTGCTCCGATTTAGCAGCGTCACAGGGTGCTAGGAATGCGAGATTAAAGGTACCAGTGGAATCCACCTCCATACACAGGCCAGTCCCGTTCTGCCTAATCATCACCGTCCCCCCGATACTCTCCTTGACAACCCAAAATGATGGATTATCTTCACAGTCCCTCCACACAATAGCCGTTGTGTTTTCTGTTGCTAAGCAACGCCTGTCAATCGAGTATTCTATCACCATGGTACCCAACAGTTTGGGACACTGTTTCTCCTCACACCCCGCGTTGGCCTGCACTGCAGTGCCAATTGCCCCCGTACGCTCACCCATCGCTGCACGGTGAAGGTTACATCTGCTGGTTAGGGGGGTAAAAGTGACGGAGTTACACAGTAGGGTGTGGTTACAATACTTAAGACACTCTCCCAGACCTGCTGGAGTTGTAAAGGGCTTCCCTAGGACTCGCGGTGAGGATGGTTCAGGCTCGTCTGTTAGGAATAGGTCACAGGCTTGTGTTGTACTCGTTACTGTGAAGATAAGGAGAGATAATATCATTTGCTGAACTAGAGGGATTGTATTTTAGTATGAGTTAGGGGCGGGACCGGGGGACAGAGTAGCAAAAGAGAATGAGAAGAAAAGGTCGAAAAGTCAACAAAGCGATCCAAACAGAGATAGCTTAATAAAATCCCCAAAATCGCATTTTCTCCTCGAGACGAGCTACAATTATATACGTGGTTAATGAATTTAATCAAATCATCCCATTCAAATAGTTCCTTCACGACCGGGCAGATGGTGTCTTGCGATGTTGCAACAAATTCAGAGACAAAGATATCGAACCACCTCAATATGCAGCATCTATAAATAAATATAAATTCCTCTTGTCTCTATTGCATATTACCCCTCGCCACTTTAACAACTTTAAGTCGAATATAAGTAAACTTTCAACTCCGAATCACATACTACCATCTCTATACTTATTGATGCTTCTTTGACCAACCACAATGAAGCACAGTCCAGTCGACATGTTCGACCAACCATATACACGGGGAGTTCACCCAGCCAACCCTCATCTCCACTATTATAGCATACTTGTTCTTTGTTTCAAGTCAAAAGTGTGCGTGTGTTGCATACAGAGAGAGGTGCAATTCACAATCAGCTGTTACAGAATGTTAACAAGATTTTATAACACTTCTAACTAATCGAATAATACATATTCAAATAAATCGAACTAATCTACCCATATACGATCCTTGGGGGCGAGAGCGATTCAATCACAACTCAAAATTCATACTGTTATCTTCAAGATCAACCCCCTCTCGAACAAAGCAAACATGCATATTATTGCTAAATGATCGATACAGCATGATGGCGCCTATTTCTCTCAGTACCCAAATGCCCTACTGCAGGTGGGATCACATACCCCACTGCAGATAATAGATATACATCTCGGTTCTAACCCCATGACTATCTCCCGCTCCAGCTGGAAGACGAGAAAGAACACCAGGAATCACTAGCCAGCAACTACAAGCGATCCCAACAAAAGCAAGCAGAAGAGGTAGCGGATCTGAAGGTTAACTTGGAACAGATACAGGCACGAAACTCTGAACTGGAGAGGAAACAAAAGCGATTTGATCAGGTACTGTTAAATTGGTAACGTAGAACTACCCTTGCCGGTGCGGGAAGGTTCCTTATTATCGATATTAAACGCAACCTTTAAATAACGAAATCGAAGAGTTACGGTTCAATCAGGTACGAGCTACAATTATATACGTGGTTAATGAATTTAATCAAATCATCCCATTCAAATAGTTCCTTCACGACCGGGCAGATGGTGTCTTGCGATGTTGCAACAAATTCAGAGACAAAGATATCGAACCACCTCAATATGCAGCATCTATAAATAAATATAAATTCCTCTTGTCTCTATTGCATATTACCCCTCGCCACTTTAACAACTTTAAGTCGAATATAAGTAAACTTTCAACTCCGAATCACATACTACCATCTCTATACTTATTGATGCTTCTTTGACCAACCACAATGAAGCACAGTCCAGTCGACATGTTCGACCAACCATATACACGGGGAGTTCACCCAGCCAACCCTCATCTCCACTATTATAGCATACTTGTTCTTTGTTTCAAGTCAAAAGTGTGCGTGTGTTGCATACAGAGAGAGGTGCAATTCACAATCAGCTGTTACAGAATGTTAACAAGATTTTATAACACTTCTAACTAATCGAATAATGCTACATATTCAAATAAGTCGAACTAATCTACCCATATACGATCCTTGGGGGCGCTCGAGCGATTCAATTGCAACTCAAATTCATACTATTATCTTTTAGATCAACCCTCTCTCGAACAAAGCAAACATGCATATTATTGCTAAATGATCGATACAGCATGATGGCGCCTATTTCTCTCAGTACCCAAATGCCCTACTGCAGGTGGGATCACATACCCCACTGCAGATAATAGATATACATCTCGGTTCTAACCCCATGACTATCTCCCGCTCCAGCTGGAAGACGAGAAAGAACACCAGGAATCACTGGCCAGCAACTACAAGCGATCCCAACAAAAGCAAGCTGAGGAGGTAGCGGATCTGAAGGTTAACTTGGAACAGATACAGGCACGAAACTCTGAACTGGAGAGGAAACAAAAGCGATTTGATCAGGTACTGTTAAATAGGTAACGTAGAACTACCCTTGCCGGTGCGGGAAGGTTCCTTATTATCGATATTAAACGCAACCTTTAAATAACGAAATCGAAGAGTTACGGTTCAATCAGGTAGTTACAGGTCATTGTCTGGATTCTAAAATAAGTAAAATGAATCCCTATCAATTAGTAGAGATAGGGAGAGAGAGAATGCTGGGGGAAGGGGTATAAACACGTTCATATTAATATTTCCATTAATATTCCATTAAAAGACATAAATGCATACATTACCCGCCCCTTACAAATCCCAAATGTCTGTGCAGGATACTGCCAAACAGACGCACCTCCTAAAAGCGGAGCAACAGCTTCGTGAGAAGATCGGCAAGGAGAAGGAAGCAATACACACGGAACTAATCTCACTCCGCGACAAGAACAGGGAAACCAACTCTACACTTGAGGAACGCACACGACGCCTTGTTAACGCTGAATCTCAACTTGCTGACTTTACCTCACAGGGAGTGGAGGCTTCAGAGGTAAGTAGAGAGGGAGGAGGGTGCTAAATGGTCATTTTTGGCTAAATTTGGTCAACTTCTCCAAATTGAGATTCTTCGAGGTGAACCTCAATTTTCAAAATTGCATTTTTCACACGCGTACGGAGCCTGGGAACGAGTTCTAATATTCAAAGCTATCACGAAGCGCTGATAATTACCATTATACGTCAAGTTAAATGAAAACATCAAGACATCCCAATATGGAATCAGCTTTTCTAATTTCACGGCAATTCACAACCAAGTTTACTTCGAGCTGGTCCCCTTCAAATGATATTCAACCCCCATCCCCCAACCTCACCCTCCTCCCCCCCCCCCTCAGGCGATGCAGTTGAAGAAAGCTAAACGAGAGTTGGAAGAGAAAGTGTCTGAACTGGAGGATGAATTGGAAGAGGCGACATGCCAAGTTAGCTCTCTTCAATCTGCCAAAACAAAGGTATTACCATTGGGAGGCTAGAATGCCATTCGTAAAGGAATGTGTAGTATCACTACTACATGACTGTCTCTTGGAGAGGGCAGACTTTTGTAAGACAATGCTCACTCTGGCAGGTATGTGTTAGTTTTTATGGGATCCAAATGTTGCCATAAAACTAACCTCCGGACCCAAACTAACCCCCCTCTCTCTCAGTGGGAGATGGAGGCAGGATCCCTCCGGACCCAAACTAAACCCCATCTCTCTCTCAGTGGGAGATGGAGGCAGGATCCCTCCGGACCCAAACTAAACCCCATCTCTCTCTCAGTGGGAGATGGAGGCAGGATCCCTCCGGACCCAAACTAAACCCCATCTCTCTCTCAGTGGGAGATGGAGGCAGGATCCCTCCGGACCCAAACTAAACCCCATCTCTCTCTCAGTGGGAGATGGAGGCAGGATCCCTCCGGACCCAAACTAACCCC
>AVPN01000268.1:4012-21667 GCA_000695325.1 Pleurobrachia bachei | reverse complement strand
GCAGGATCCCTCCGGACCCAAACTAACCCCTCTCTCTCAGTGGGAGATGGAGGCAGGATCACTCCGGACCCAGCTAGCTCGAGACGTTGATGCAAAAGAGGAAGAGATATCGACCCTTAGGGAAACACTAACAAAGCGGATCACTTCACTTCAAGAACAGTTGGAGGATGAATATGAGAACAGCAAATCGGCCGTGAGGGTGAGTGGTTGAAATGGGGCATTTCACAATTGCTCAAAGCACAACCAGTCCTTAAAATTTCGCTTGAGAAGTCACATAATTCTAGCGAAATCATCAGGCGCTTGATGATTTCTCTGGAATTATGTGACCTCATATTTTCATTCCTAAATATATTTCAATTCAAGTAGGCTCAAGAAAGTCTAAGTCTCTCAGGCTCCCTCTAATCTATCTCTCTCTATCTCACTCCAGGTAGAGAGAGGGAGGCAGAGATACCTATATTGCCTTTTCGCACCAACCCTCTAAGAGACCCTTTGTGCTCGGACATGTTATTATGAGCCTCTATTTTCAGCAAAAGCGGGAGCTCGAGCGGCGCCTTGCTGAGGCTGAGGATTCAGCCGTCAACGAAGATGAGATGAGAAGATTACGGAAACAACTTGCACGTGCAAAACAACTGTACCGAGAGGCCCAATCCCAACTAGAATCCCGGCAATCCTCTACCGCCAGTAAATCCCAGCTCAACTCGTTGAAAGCTCAGGTTGAGGACCTGCAAGATGAGCTGTCCATGGCCCAACGTGCCAAGAGATCGGCCGAGACGGACCTGACTGAAGCCCAGGACAGGATACAGAGCGTTGAAAGTATGAAAATGGAAGCGGAGAGTAGGATCAGCTCACTGCAGAAGGTTGTGGCGGATGCTCAGGGTCGGGCTGAAGAGCTTGAAGAGGAACAAGAGGAGTGGGAGAGGAAGAACAGACAGACAGTTGTTGATTTTAATGAGAGTAAGAGAGCTCTGGCCAGCTGCCAAAACCTGCTCGTTCAAGAGAAGAGTAGGGTTAGCGAGCTGGAGAGACAGGTGGTAGATTTGCAGGAGCAGCTTGATAAGGCCACACGGGATTCAGGGGAAAGAGAGAAGATTCTGAACCTGGAAAACAAAGTGCGGGAGATCCAGGTGGAGTTGGATATGGAACAAAGTACTAAATCTCGTCAGGAGAGGACCATCAGAAAGCTGAAAGATTCTCTCTCATCAGTACGGACCCAAACTAACCCCCCTCTCTCTCAGTGGGAGATGGAGGCAGGATGCCTGCGGACCCAAACTAACCCCCCTCTCTCTCAGTGGGAGATGGAGGCAGGATCCCTCTGGACCCAAACTAACCCCCCTCTCTCTCTCTCAGTGGGAGATGGAGGCAGGATCCCTCCGGACCCAGCTAGCTCGAGACGTTGATGCAAAAGAGGAAGAGATATCGACCCTTAGAGAAACACTAACAAAGCGGATCACTTCACTTCAAGAACAGCTTGAGGATGAGTATGAGAACAGCAAATCGGCCGTTAGGGTGAGTCATCAATGGGGCATTTCACAATTGCTCAAAGCACAATCAGTCCTTAAAATTTCGCTTGAGAAGTCACATAATTCTAGGCGCTTGATGATTTCTCTAGAATTATGTGACCTCATATTTTCATCCCTAAATATATTTCAATGCAAGTAGGCTCAAGAAAGTCTGAGTCTCTCAGGCTCCCTCTAATCTTTCTATCTCTATCTCACTCCAGGTAGAGAGAGGGAGGCAGAGATACCTAGCTATATATTGCCTTTTCGCACCAACCCTCTAAGAAACCCTTTGTGCTCGGACATGTTATTATGAGCCTCTATTTTCAGCAAAAGCGGGAGCTCGAGCGGCGCCTTGCTGAGGCTGAGGATTCAGCCGTCAACGAAGATGAGATGAGAAGATTACGGAAACAACTTGCACGTGCAAAACAACTGTACCGGGAGGCCCAATCCCAACTAGAATCCCGGCAATCCTCCACCGCCAGTAAATCTCAGCTCAACTCGTTGAAAGCTCAGGTTGAAGACCTTCAAGATGAGCTGTCCATGGCTCAACGTGCCAAGAGATCGGCCGAGACGGACCTGACTGAGGCCCAGGACAGGTTACAAAGTGTTGAAAGTATGAAGATGGAAGCGGAAAGCAGGATCAGCTCACTGCAGAAGGTTGTCGCGGATGCTCAGGGTCGGGCTGAAGAGCTTGAAGAGGAACAAGAGGAGTGGGAGAGGAAGAACAGACAGACAGTTGTTGATTTTAATGAGAGTAAGAGAGCTCTGGCCAGCTGCCAAAACCTGCTCGTTCAAGAGAAGAGTAGGGTTAGCGAGCTGGAGAGACAGGTGGTAGATTTGCAGGAGCAGCTTGATAAGGCCACACGGGATTCAGGGGAAAGAGAGAAGATTCTGAACCTGGAAAACAAAGTGCGGGAGATCCAGGTGGAGTTGGATATGGAACAAAGTACTAAATCTCGTCAGGAGAGGACCATCAGAAAGCTGAAAGATTCTCTCTCATCAGTAAGTTCAATTGTGTTGTAACAAAATCATACTATAATTCTGCGAACGTCTGTTCCGTGGAAACATATGATGGGACCACCCAGAAAAATAGAGAGAGAATTGAGAGAGCGAGGGACTTCTATAAAAGCTATTGGATTCGTTGAATAAAAGCTAGTCTGAGAGAGCGAATCGATAGTGAGCGGAAGGGAGATGAAAAATAGAGCGTTACTGTGTTGAGGGGGCTGGTGTTCGAGATCACACTTTGATTATGCCATTTCAAGTTTCTTATCTCTCTCTCTCTCTCTCTCTCTCTCTCTCTGATGTCTCTCTCTCTCTCTCTCTTTCTCTCTCTCTCTCTCTCTCCTATCTCTCTCCCCCATCTCTATCTCTATCTCTCTCTACTCATCTCTCTCCCTATCTCTCTCCCCATCATAGTATGGTATCCCATGGTACATGTTCATTTCAGGCTGAAGATGAGCTTGAAAGTAAAAGGAGCGCCGAGTTGACCAATCAGAACGAGATCCGACGGCTGCAGCGGCAGTTGAGAGAAGTTACCGATGCCGCTACGGACAACGATGTTAGAGACGGTGAGTGAGTGTGACAGGGTAGTAGCCTGTGCCTTCCTGTAATTGGAACCACTGAAATTCATCTGATCTGTTGTTTTTATGACAACCAATAATATCTAGATTCTCCGTATCCCCGCTTCTGTCTACCATGACAAATTCTAGAGCTTCATACCGTGATGTACAACACAGTGCAGTTCTCCTTTTCTCTCTCATAAGTTAACTAGTCATTGGGCGTGAAACATTCCAGCATACTTATTATAATCATTCTTGCTAGGAAAATAGTGCTGTGAGGAATTTCATATTGCATACCAGTTCCGAATTTGACTTGTTCATATGAATTTCCATTGCGAAAATAGAAATATATCTCTGACACAAGGTGCCGGATGGTCTGTTATATGTATCACACATACAGATGTATCGCACAGCTAATTACCACCCTCCCTCGCCTACAGTTGAGTTCAGTAAGAAGAAAAGAGAATACGATGAGCAGATAGAGGAGTTAACTTACGACAAGGAGAAATTACAATCACAGGTACTGTACCACTAGCTCACAGCGAGAGGGTGCTAAATGATCGTGGGGCGAGAAAGAAAACAAGATGTGCTTAACCACCCTAGTTAATATTCGTAGCATTAGCAGTGGAGTAGGAGTTTTCCACCTCGCTAGGATACAGCTGTACTGCAATGGGGGTGGGACCGGGGGCCTATACATTGTAGCTTCAATGGCCCATTCAAGAGCAAAATAAAGGCCTGTGTTTATATAAGTCAACTGAGTCCTATATATTCGTGTTGACACAACGTGTGTTACAAATGTAACCCTAAACACATGTCAATTTTACACTTTGTACATTCTCTTTCCTTCTTCAGTTTTCGGAATTGTAAGTGTTACCACGGCCAATTCAATCTGCTCCTTTCCATGTATCCACTAGACAAACTTGAACAAGTACTGGAGTATATAGTTTAATTGTTCCAATAATAGTTAGTGGGAGGTGGTAGAATAAAAGCAATAGCTAGTAATTACATATCAATAGATATATACGGCGTAATAAAGTTAGTGTGACCCCAATATAAACTGTCATGGTTGTCATCACTGCGATTATATCAAGCGGAGAATTTACTCCAACCTTTCCTTTCTCTCCTCTCTCTCTCTCTCTCTTTCTCTCTCTTTCTCTCTCTCTCTCTCTCTCTCTCTCTCTCTCCCCCTCTCTCTCCCTCTCTTCCCCCCTCTCTCTCCCTCTGTTCCCCCTCTCCCCTCCCTCACGGCTCACATATCCCTCCCCTCCTGCAGGTTAAAACTCTGAAGGACCGAATCCAGTCCTTGGAGGATAGGATGCACCAGGTTTCCGAGACACCAGATTTTGATGACGTCATAAGTGATGACGATGACAATGATGACTTCATGAATGAAGACGATGATGATTTCCTACTCGATGATGATGATGATGACGATTTGAATCTTAGTAAAGGTCAGTAATATATATTTCGTTAATCACTGCCATTAATATATCACATATCCTTCTTGTTCTTTGTGCTCTTGTTCTTGCTTTTTAACACTACTTGATAGTATCCCATAATTTAACACCATGCTATATTCCTGTAGGTTCGCGTCATGGTGCGGCAGCCCACTCATCGCCCTCTCCACCACCAGCTCCAGTTAGAAATGGAGGAAAAAAGAAACGTCAAAGGGATGGCCGAACTCAGGGATCTATAACCGCTGCGGATATTTCTGCTGCTCGAGCAATAAACCCGCGGTAACCATGGGAACGTGTTGTTGAGTAACTGTAACCATGGTAACCGACAAGACTGACAGCGAGACATTCAAGTGAAATGCGAGAACTCTTATGGAACTTTTTTAATTGTAATATGAGAAAGGACGTCCAGCGTAGCAGTCGCCATGAAATACAGAACTATGTCTATAAAGTGTTTTAGTAAAGAAAAAGTTATTGAATTCAGCAGTTTCACGATTTATGATAAAGGGGAGTGTGTGCGGGTGTGTGTGAATCCCGTGTGAATAGCATTTATCAAATACATATTCATTATTTATGAAGGGGTAGTGAATTAACGAAAAGCAACAGAAGTAGAACCGCGGTCTAATTTAGAGACATTGCTTGTTTTGGTTTTGTAGTGAGAGAATATGAGAGTCGATAACTACATCAATCATCCTAAATTGTCCTAGTTGCTGCTTTGGTATCGAAGACACCTCGCTGGCAAGGGGTTACTTCGTTACCAAGTTGCTGCTCTATTCGTTTGGAGCTCTGAATCTCTACCTCAACGTAGGAGGTTCTTTTTCAAAGACTGTCCTGCAGTACCAATAACGGTACTTTGAAAACGGTATATGACAAAGTACCACGTACACGTGGTCCGAACAAAACTTGGACAGTTGGGAGGGGTCGGTGTAGTTATCGGCTCTTGAGTATCTCAGTATATGACGGTGAGACAATTTGTTAAACAGGACAAACTACGTACAGTGTGTCTATCTCTTATCGGACAAATATATAAGCTCTAGAGATCCGAGAAATAGCGTGAGAGTGAGGGAGAGTTTTTTTTCCTGTACATAATAATATCAGTATGTTTCCTCAACATTTTCGTTTTGAAGGCAGAAAGTACACCTCCTTCGCCCCTTTAAACCGTTGTCCGTTCCTTTGACTACCCTATCGAATCCTGCCCAGACACCACCCCCAGAAAGGGGGTGTGAAGTTTGTAACTAGAAACTTGTCAACAACCGTTTTTGGCATAGCTGAGACTCTCGGATTGTGTTTGTTTCAGGGTTCGCATCATGCGTGAACTGATTACCCTGATGAAGTGCTGAGAGGAGAAGGAGAGAGAGAGAGAGAGGGGGGTGGGAGAGAGAAACAGAGAGAGGGTGAGAGAGAGGGGTGGGAGAGAGAGAGGAGAGAGATAGATGCAAGAGAGAAGTGTGTTGCCGCTCCACAAGGAACGTTCCGTCCTATCTCATACCTTCTACCGATACATTTCGAAACCCAGAATATTAATTATTATCTGACCAATTTTCTCTCTCAGAGTCAGTGCAGCATATTTATCTCTCAGTGCCTCCCCTAGAGCTGGCTTCTTGAGAAATGTGTTCACATTGGCCTTTTTCCCGGCCAACCTTTTATTTCTATTTATATTGGGCATAATTACCATACATATTTTCTTGTCAGTGCCTTTCATTGCATTGTTCCCTAATTCTACTGATTTGGGGCTGAAAAAGGGGCCGACTAGACAGCGGGAGCCTTGTCATCTCTGTTTTCAAGGGGAGAGACCGCGGGAGGAAGAATGAAATATTTACAATAGCTCCTTTAAGTTTAATTTTTAATTTATGTTGCGAAACATGTGGTGTGGTGCCTAGTGTGTTTGAAGGACTACAGGACGTTTCACTTTAATTTTACCAGATAATTCCAGTGCTATCTTTTTCTATCTTTCTCTCTCTCTCTCCGTTCTGTGTCTCTTTCTTTCTTTCTTTCTTTGTCTCCGAAGAGCTTCTGCGTCTGAATCACACAGCGAGAATTAATTTGGTCTGCCTCTATTTTGAGGTTTTTATTGGTTCTTCCCTAAGCTATCTATCTATTTCTCTCTCTCTATCCCTCTCTCTCTCCTCTTTTATCGCTATCTCTTTCTCTCAATTTGCAGACACGGAACGCCCCGTTTCTTTCTCTCCCGTGGCCATTCAACCATGACCATATATTGTTCCTGTCAGGCCAATGCTCTGACCACAGTTCTCGCGCGAGAATTGGGTCAGGCCAATGCTCTGACAGTATTGTTCTCTATGATGGTGATGTCCTGTCCTAAACGCCATTGGTCCGGGTCGAACGGTTCAGCTTCAGGCTTATGAACCATGTATTCTCTCAAAGTCAATTTTCTTCTCTCTATCAGATCTATCTATGTTGCATTTCTCCTCTCTATATAATACAGGGTGTTAACCACAACTGGCTTTATATTGTAGTTTCTATCTCAACGTGACACTCGAAAGCATATTGAATCCTATAAAGGGAAACAACACCCGCATCCGCAGGCCATGAGCGAGAGAGAGGGAGAGAGCTGTATAGATAAAGTGAAACTGAGAGGGTCGAGAGAGAGAGAGAGAGAGGCAATTGTGTCTGAGAGAGAGAGAGAGAGAGAGAGAGAGAGAGAGATAGAGAGATAGAGAGAGAGAGAGAGGGGGGTGGGAGAGAGAAACAGAGAGAGGGTGAGAGAGAGGGGTGGGAGAGAGAGAGGAGAGAGATAGATGCAAGAGAGAAGTGTGTTGCCGCTCCACAAGGAACGTTCCGTCCTATCTCATACCTTCTACCGATACATTTCGAAACCCAGAATATTAATTATTATCTGACCAATTTTCTCTCTCAGAGTCAGTGCAGCATATTTATCTCTCAGTGCCTCCCCTAGAGCTGGCTTCTTGAGAAATGTGTTCACATTGGCCTTTTTCCCGGCCAACCTTTTATTTCTATTTATATTGGGCATAATTACCATACATATTTTCTTGTCAGTGCCTTTCATTGCATTGTTCCCTAATTCTACTGATTTGGGGCTGAAAAAGGGGCCGACTAGACAGCGGGAGCCTTGTCATCTCTGTTTTCAAGGGGAGAGACCGCGGGAGGAAGAATGAAATATTTACAATAGCTCCTTTAAGTTTAATTTTTAATTTATGTTGCGAAACATGTGGTGTGGTGCCTAGTGTGTTTGAAGGACTACAGGACGTTTCACTTTAATTTTACCAGATAATTCCAGTGCTATCTTTTTCTATCTTTCTCTCTCTCTCTCCGTTCTGTGTCTCTTTCTTTCTTTCTTTCTTTGTCTCCGAAGAGCTTCTGCGTCTGAATGAGAATCACACAGCGAGAATTAATTTGGTCTGCCTCTATTTTGAGGTTTTTATTGGTTCTTCCCTAAGCTATCTATCTATTTCTCTCTCTCTATCCCTCTCTCTCTCCTCTTTTATCGCTATCTCTTTCTCTCAATTTGCAGACACGGAACGCCCCGTTTCTTTCTCTCCCGTGGCCATTCAACCATGACCATATATTGTTCCTGTCAGGCCAATGCTCTGACCACAGTTCTCGCGCGAGAATTGGGTCAGGCCAATGCTCTGACAGTATTGTTCTCTATGATGGTGATGTCCTGTCATAAACGCCATTGGTCCGGGTCTCACGGCGCAGCTTCAGGCTCTACTTGGTACATAAGAGAGTTTCAGTTAAAAGAAGAGAGATAGTCTAGATTCTATGTTGCATTTCTCCTCTCTATATAATACAGGGTGTTAACCACAACTGGCTTTATATTGTAGTTTCTATCTCAACGTGACACTCGACAGCATATTGAATCCTATAAAGGGAAACAACACCCGCATCCGCAGGCCATGAGCGAGGCCGAGAGAGAGGGAGAGAGCTGTATAGATAAAGTGAAACTGAGAGGGTCGAGAGAGAGAGAGAGAGAGGCAATTGTGTCTGGAGAATCTCCAAGGGGTGGTTGATATGTTTAGTGTTGCAAATTAAACCCGTGTGGGTTCCGGGTTCTCTCTCTCTCTCTCTCTCTCTCTCTCTCTCTCTTTCTCTCTTCCTCTCTCTCTCTATCTCTCTCTCTCTTTCTCTCTCACTCACTCTTTTTCTCTCATTCGAATTTCGCCTTTCATTTCCATTTTCTCCCAGCTCACGCCCTCCGGAAACAGTCTTGAGCCCCAGAGATATTGTGTCAGTTAATTGTTTCCACCTGTTACCAATTATTGGACCCTAATTTTTAGCTTAGTTTCCGGAATTTACCCTTTCTACCTTTTGTTCGGGTTCTTTGTTAACTTGTTTGGGGCCTTGTTTGTACTTTGTTTGTCATTGTAAAATTTTGGGGCATGCTTAAAATCTTCAGGTAGCACTGCTTGTACCACATGTAGAACTGTAAGCAGTGCTATACGTTTCGAGTAGAACTGGTAGCAGTACTAATAACACCGCTCCATTTAGAACTCCACTGTTTCTGTCACACTTAAAAACCGTTAGAGAGATAAGCGTGTACGAACTCTCTCTTTCTTTATTTCACACTCTCAACTCGTTGCAGCACCAAGATCAAGATAAAAGTTACGAACTCCCGGCCCCACACTCTCGTTATCTCTCTCACTTTCACTAATCTCTCACTCTCTTTACCTATTTCAAGCACTGTCTTATCTTATACTGATATCTCTGCTTGTTACCTTATCACAAATTCCTTCTATTGTTACGCCTTAAAGTATCTCTCACTTTTGTTTTCAAAATTTCACAATGCAATTTTATTATGCCTATTTCCGTTGTACCTGAAGTCAACAATAGTGTCACAGATTCTTACACTTTTAGACCTCGCAGGCTCGGTCAAAAAGTAAAACTACATCACTCGCAGGCGCGTGAGGTAGTTACACTTAGTATCACTCGCAGGCTCGTGCACTAAAGTACAAGAATATGCCTCGACCTTTGGTCTCGGATCATTATTGTTGCACTTATAACACTCGACCTTCGGTCTCGTGTTATAAGTTGCCAGGTACAACTTATAGGCATAATAAAATCTTACATTGTGAATCTCGAAATCTGATCAATCACATGGTCGGGCCTTTGGTCCGTGTGGTTTAGCAATTATAGCTCAAGCCGACACGCCCGGTTCTCAAAATGATAGGGCACTCAGATAGGGTCGGTGTTGCCACACAGACTGAAACAGAGTTATTAACTCGGTTACCTATTATAAAACTCTATTTCTAATCTTTTATTTTGCATTAGCTCCCAGACCTGCAGATAGCTCCAGATAGTTCTACCACCCTGCAGATAGTTAAACTATCCACCACCATGATGTCAATGAACACCACCCACCTCTCCGAGACCTGCCAATGGGGCATGTTCCTGATGGCCATCACCGGACCCGCCATCATCCTAAACCTCTCCGTGGTCTTCTCACTCCTCATCAATATTCGATCCCTCCCACCCTACATGTCCCTTGTACTAAACCTTGCTCTCTCCGACCTTGCCTTCGCCGTAGCAGGCTTCTCAATCCGTGGCCCGGGACTAATCTACCGTGACTTTTATAAGCAGAACGGTACTACGGTGTTCCTTTAATCTGCCTCGACCTGTGGTCTCGGATCATTATTGTTGCACTTATAACACTCGACCTTCGGTCTCGTGTTATAAGTTGCCAGGTACAACTTATAGGCATAATAAAATCTTACATTGTGAATCTCGAAATCTGATCAATCACATGGTCGGGCCTTTGGTCCGTGTGGTTTAGCAATTATAGCTCAAGCCGACACGCCCGGTTCTCAAAATGATAGGGCACTCAGATAGGGTCGGTGTCGCCAGACAGACTGAAACAAAGTTATTAACTCGGTTACCTATTATTGAACTCTATTTCTAATCTTTTATTTTGCATTAGCTCCCAGACCTGCAGATAGCTCCAGATAGTTCTACCACCCTGCAGATAGTTAAACTATCCACCACCATGATGTCAATGAACACCACCCACCTCTCCGAAACCTGCCAATGGGGCATGTTCCTGATGGCCATCACCGGACCCGCCATCATCCTAAACCTCTCCGTGGTCTTCTCACTCCTCATCAATATTCGATCCCTCCCACCCTACATGTCCCTTGTACTAAACCTTGCACTCTCAGACCTTGCCTTCGCCGTAGCAGGCTTTTCAATCCGTGGCCCAGGACTGATCTACCGTGACTTTTACAAACAGAACGGGACCACGGTGTTCCTTTGCAAGAGTGCCATGTTTTTCTACCTCCCAGTTATAGTGAGCATTAACACTAGCGTCATGTTGCTGACATACGATCGGAGATGTGCCATTAAAACCCCGCTACACCGGGGAATAATGAGATCAAAACGGAAGGTCGCAGAGGCAATAGCCCTATCATGGTTCATGTCTCTGTCAGTGCTGGTGACCCTGTTGGCTACTGTTCTGGCAGGGTTCTCCGGAAATCTATACGATGAACTCTTTGGACGGTGCTCTCTGACCTCTACAACTGGGGGAGAGATCTTTCACTTTTTCATGTACTTGATCTTTCTGATGATACCCGCGGTGTTTACCCTGGTTTTCTACGCTCAGATCGTGGTGACACTGTGGGGTTATCGGAAGGCAATAAAACAACGAGCCCACTTTACAAGACGGCACTCCCGGGTTTTTGTACAACAGGAATTGAAACATGTTGGGATCGAAGATTAAGAAGAACACATTTTTCACGATAACAATAATTCTTGTCTTTTACCACCTCACCCTCTTCCCATCGTTCCTACTCCGGGATTGTCCAATGATGATGTCCCTAATATTTGGACGGGATTTAGAACTCCCGAGTTCGGTTACCATAGGAACGAGTGTTGCCTTCTACCTCTCAACTCTGACAGACCCTATCGTGTATGGTGTGAGGTCACCTCACATTTTCAAAACTCTAAAGACAATGATATGGTATGTGAGTCGAGATGAAGATGTCAGTGAATTTGAGAGCAGAGTCAGCTGTCAGCGATCACTACTCAGTGGGAGCAGTCTGAGCAGATCAGGGACCTTGAGATGTCGGTCCCACCCACCTACAACTGCCATGCCCATACGGGCACGACGAGCGGGGGTCCGACAAAGGCCATCCTCAGCACCATCGGTCTCTACCATCACTGAACTACCCAATCTGGCCATCCATAGGGGGAGTATACCCGTGGGGGGTATTGGTGGGTTCGCCCGGACACCTGATATTGTCAGTCCTGTGTTTGTGGCCCTCATGCCCGTGCTAACGAGGGTGAGGATAACCCGAATGAAGTTGAAACGAACACAAACTGCTTCTTTTTAACATGTTGGGAACTTAATTTCACGGGACTATTATATTATACACACTGGCAATTCTGCTTTTTACATTTAATATGTGTGTTATGAGAACCTAGTGGGCCGAGACAATTCTGACACATATATATTACTGTCCTTATATATGTGAGTGTGACTTTTGCATGATAATATTGTTCCCAAAATATATATATATATACACGAGTTTTTAAAATCCCAGAGTTTTTATTATTTTTCCACGTCAACCGTGGCTCGCTGGTGTGATCGACTGACATTAGAAATCTCGGCTGGACGGAAACCATTACTTGACTTGAGGGATCCCACCTTCCTGACCCCAAGCTCCCCCTGGTCATTGGAGGGTTTACATCCCAACATTTGCATGGCATTGGTCTTTAATATTAGGAGTTCCTTCCTGTATTTAGTGTTCCTTATGATGTAGAGGAGGGGGTTGAAGATGGAGTTCATGTAGATGGTAAAGATCATCATCACCTCTAGGTAGAGGTATGCTTGGTTAGACCAGCCCTGGAGAGAGGAGAGAGTTGGTTAGCCTTAGGGGTATGTGGAGAGAGTTGTTTAGGAAAAGAGATAGCATTTTTTCATGCTAAACTTAGGCTAAGAATTAGATAGGGGAGCCAAAACGACTCGCCTCAATTGTCAGTTTTATTTGTTTTCTCTGCATTTTACGGGTCAGGGTCTATTTCTTGAAAATAAGATAGCGAGGAAGATAGACCGAGAGGGAATGAGAGATAGACCGGGAGGAGAGAAGGGGATAGACCGAGAAAAGTAAGAGGGAAAGCGAGATAGACCGTGAGGAGAGAGAGAGAGATACCTAGACCGAGAAAATAAAACATTGTGTCAGGTATATAGTTAAGGAATGTTCTGTACTACTTCTGGACTGGGTAGACAGGAAGAAACAGAAACACCTAATTAACATACAGAAACAGTTGTAACTTGCCACTTTGCAGAATTACACTTGCACTGAGCTAGTAGCTCAATTACATGGTAGAGAGAGACATGGAGAATTAGATGAAACAGTATAGAAAGGGAATGGAAGTATTGAACGTGGCCATAATCAATTAACATTAATCAATTGATTAATACGTATGGAACTTAGGTAGATGATCCATCTATAACAGGGAGAGATAGTAGCACAAGTAGCTGAATACAAAAGCCAGGATAATTAGTAGAGTGGTAATTACTGCTTGCACTTCCTTGTCCGCTCTCTTCTTCCCTTTGTTGTCCTTTTTCTTCGTCATACCCCTGGAGAGATGATATGAGTGTCACATTATTAGTTATTGAGGAATTAATTGTGGTGATCATGATCCCTAGAAAATTAATGCCCCGAATTTCGATCAAAATTCTATCTCTCGTGTTTCTGTTGAACACACCCCACTTTACGTCAGCGCTACCACATAGAACCCTCCATACCTCCCCTAAATATATATCTTGTGATGTGGAATGTAGTTAACTTTAAGAGAGTAGCATGTAGTGGTAAGGGCCCCCATTCCTCCCCCTTCCCACAAAAACTAGATGACCTCATGAATCTGTCTGAGGTTTATTGATTATTCATGGCCGCCACATTGAGAGAGAGAAGAGGCTCCTAAATAGAGAGTGTGGCCGCCACACACTAAAGGAGTTTAGCAGAGTTTTTAATATTCTCTCTGGGCTGTACGAATGAACCAGACGGGGATAATTATCCCCGTCTGGTTCATTCGTACAGCCCAGAGAGAATATTAAAAACTCTGCTAAACCAAAATATATATATACACAAGTTTTTAAAATCCCAGAGTTTTCATTCTTTTTCCACGTCAACCGTGGCTCGCTGGTGTGATCGACTGACATTAGAAATCTCTGCTGGTCGAAAGCCATTACTGGACTTGAGGGAACCCACCTTTCTGACACCCAGCTCCCCCTGATCAGTGCTAGGTTTACATCCCAACATTTGCATTGCATTGGTCTTCAATATTAGGAGTTCCTTCCTGTACTTAGTGTTTCGTATGATGTAGAGGAGAGGATTGAAGATTGAATTCATGTAGATGGTGAAGATCATCATCACCTCCAGGTAGAGGTATGCTTGGTTAGACCAGCCCTGAGGAGAGGAGAGGGAGTTGTTTAGGGGTATGTAGAGAGAGTTGTTTAGGAAAAGAGATAGCATTTTTGCATGCTAAACTTAGGCTAAGAATTAGATAGGGGAGCCAAAACGACTCGCCTCAATTGTCAGTTTTATTTGTTTTCTCTGCATTTTACGGGTCAGGGTCTATTTCTTGAAAATAAGATAGCGAGAAAGATAGACCGAGAGGGAAAGAGAGATAGACCGTGAGGAGAGAGAGAGAGAGATACAATAAAACATTGTGTCAGGTATATAGTTAAGGAATGTTCTGTACTACTTCTGGACTGGGTAGACAGGAAGAAACAGAAACACCTAATTAACATACAGAAACAGTTGTAACTTGCCACTTTGCAGAATTACACTTGCACTGAGCTAGTAGCTCAATTACATGGTAGATAGAGACATAGAGAATTAGATGAAACAGTATAGAAAGGGAGGGAATGGAAGTATAGAACATGGCCATAATCAATTAAATAATTAGTTAACTAATTATGCATACCTTGAATCCATCTACTAGGTAGATAAACAGGGAGAGATAGTAGCACAAGTAGCTGAATACAAAGGCCAGGATAATTAGTAGAGTGGTAATTACTGCTTGCACTTCCTTGTCCGCTCTCTTCTTCCCTTTGTTGTCCTTTTTCTTCGTCATACCCCTGGAGAGAGATATGAGTGTCACATTATTAGTTATTGAGGAATTAATTGTGGTGATCATGATCCCTAGAAAATTAATGCCCCGAATTTCGATCAAAATTCTATCTCTCGTGTTTCTGTTGAACACACCCCACTTTACGTCAGCGCTACCACATAGAACCCTCCATACCTCCCCTAAATATATATCTTGTGATGTGGAATGTAGTTAACTTTAAGAGAGTAGCATGCGGTGGTAAGGGCCCCCATTCCTCCCCCTTCCCAAAAAAACTAGATGACCTCATGAATCTGTCTGAGGTTTATTGAAGCTGTATCATGGCCGCCACATTGAGAGAGAAGAGGCTCCTAAATAGAGAGTGTGGCCGCCACACACTAAAGGAGCCCCCCCTTCTCTCTATCTCCTTCTATCTCTTTCTCGTATAATTGAGAGTACGGTTGTGGTTGCATTATATTGGGCACCGCTGTAATTCCAATTCAATTTATGATAACATCAGAGTATCAAGCTAACAGCTGTTATAGTCGACCAGTAGGTGTGTCTACTGTCCACACCCCAAGCCTGAGACCCCACAGAACATGTAAAAAGAACTGGGGTCTGCAGCACCGCCCTATTTCTTACCGTTGAATGAGGGCTACGGCCATGTGAGTTGAACAAGCCACGATGATGCTGAAGCACAGACAGAAGGGTAGCACGAGAAGGAGTAGGAAGAACGGTAACTCTTTCTCCCTCCCAAATATATCCTGTGTCGACCTGTGTATAGGGGAACGGTTTGTTAGCTGGGTCAAAGAATTGGTGTGTTATTTGGGGTATGACTTGTTGTTACTCAACAAGGTATGACCGTCTCCCATGTGCCAAAACCCTGTCCCCTGTCTTGTAAAGGGAGTGAGTCATAAATGTAGTCTCGGGGTCAGGGAAGAGGTTTTTAGCAAATGGGGCCGTTTACTAAAAGCTGAGACAGCCTCCTTTCCACATTAAATATAGCTCATTATGACACGGAGAGTTTTAAAGGAGGGATTGGTGCATTTAACCCCACAGACTTAGCTGGCACGATGGCTAGAGATCGTGAGACGCTGTTTATTTCCCCATTAGTGACATTATGTGAGAGGTATTATAGTAGGCCGGAGAGGGAGAGAGAGCGAGAGAGAGAGAGAGAGAGAGAGCCATCTCAACCCTTCATCCCCACGTGGGTATCTCTATAACAGTCGATGGAGGTACTGACTACTGGCTTGACGTCATTTTCATGATTCATGATACGGTAACACGATTACCGCTTAGTTCACGACATTTAAATTATCTTACCCCTTCGTCATCCCAGTCACGCACATAGGTGTATCTATCTCAGACTGTCTGTCTTATATTGTGATCGTGATCACTGGTCGCCGGTCGGCATCCCGTCCTACTCCCCAGGATGAAGGGATCTAGAACCAGCCCAAATCCCTTCCATAGTTCTGCCACTCTTCCAAATCTCAGACTGAACTCTTACACTTTTCAAAATCCCTTTATATCTGAAGGTTGACAATATGGTGGTACTGAGCACCTGCGTCTCCTTCGGGTCTTTCATATATTTATTATAATAACACGGTGCCGTCAGTTATAGCGTGCTGCTTAGTGGCCATACCGTAGTCCTACCAAACCAAACCAAACCAGAGAGAGAGAGAGAGAGAAAGAGAGAGAGAGCGAGAGCGAGAGAGAGAGAGAGAGATTGAACCACTGTGTTACTTCTCGTTAGTATAATCTCTCAATGACCCCACACACAACTGCACCGACTGCCGAGGTGTTTATGATTCTTAACTTAGATGAAGCAGAAAATATATTAGCTCTGAGTAATCTCGAGAGCTAGCTCGAGCTAATAGCTAGGCTCAGCTTCTTCTTATCTAAAGATATCAAAACCCAATTCTAAGTTTAATCAGTCCCATTTAGAGATATCAAAACCAAATTCTTGTATTTATTAGCCGCTGCTCAAGCGGTTAGAGATATCAAAATCCCAATTTTATAATCAGTTTTATCATCTAAAGATGGTCAAGATCAGATCTCATAACCTAACTCGAGGTCATTATCATCTAAAGATATCAAAACCCAAATCATATCAACACTCACCAGTTACACAAAGTTGATCCATAATATTCGTAATATTTTCCAAAGAAAAAGGGGATGGAGGATCGCAGGAAACCCATGGCCCAAACCAGAACCACAGCAACTTTGCACACCGTTAGGGACATGTGTTGTTGGTATTTTATCGGATATATTAGAGCCAAATATCTGGAAATAGGGGGGGGGGGGACATAAGATGACCAGATCATGATATTTACAAACGTTTTTTTTAAAAACTTTCATCATGCTCCTTCATAAATATTTCTATCCTTACCTGTTTATGGTGATGAGACAGATGCTGAGTAAGGCGGTGAAGATACACGTGTTGACCATGAAACCCGTTATACTGCACATTACCTGGGAGGGAAACACGTGTTATCTAGAGAAGTTGTATTGCTTGGAGGAGATGGTGAGGTGTGATGGAGTGAGGATAAATTGGGATGGTGAGGTGTGATGATGCTCCAGAAAGAATTTAAAATAGTTAATTAACTCATGCTCTATAATAAACATGCTCCTGCAGCTGTTTTAGACTGAGGAGTGCAGAGGCAGGTGTGGTGTTCGACAGTCGACACCTATAACATCTCCCACTGTTGAATTCATTAGCTTAGTTATGTGTGGCAACGGGTTTAATAATGTCATCAGTCTTTAGACCGTTCTAAAGACAGCTTATACGCCTGTTCGTCTCGATAAAATGACGATGACGTCATAACCCCCGTCATAAGCATGGTACGGTTGCTTCATATATACGTACCGGTCCGAAGATCCATAACCGATTCTGGGTGATTGCAATGGCCGAAAAGGGAATGCCCAACAAGCCCATTGATATGTCGGTGAGAGTGAGGGAGAACGTAAAAACTGTTGTCACTGATCTCTCATGCCGCATCTTTACCATTAGAAATATCTGAAATGAACGCTACGTTAATTAATCTTGAAAAGAGAGAGAGAGGGGAGAGAGAGAGAGAGAGAGAGATAGAGAGAGAGAGAGAGAGAGAGAGAGAGAGAGAG
>AVPN01000267.1:53980-64487 GCA_000695325.1 Pleurobrachia bachei | reverse complement strand
CACCATCTTTTATACTCGCTTCTCTATCACGCATGTTTCTCTCTTCCCTTAGTTATTGTATCAATCTCACTCACGCGTGAGTCGTCTTCTCATTGGTCTATTTTAACACTACTCAACGCTGATTGGTTCATGAATAACAATAACTTATCTCTGATTGGTCAATCTCTAAACAATAGCTCTCTGCGTTACTTTAGTAAACATCGGTCACGTACTACAAAAACTCTCTCTATATTTCATATTATTCTCTCTCAATAGACTGTCACTTCTGTTATCTAGCTCCATTGTCTACAATCAACATTAAATCATCCTATTGTTTCCACTTCCGGTTGGCATCATTCCATCTGGCTTCGTTCCAACTACCATCCCATGAGGGGTCCAACCTTTGAAATGGCCCTAATATCCCAGATGATATACAAGTAACTTGGGTACACAGTTCCTAGACCAGGTTTATACTAAGTTGGATAAACGTGTAGAATACACGGAGCCAACACAGGTGGACTGCGACTCCATTACTAACTCATTATGACCGGTTATCGCCCCTCTATAACAGATATTCCTCTCACTAACCCCCTCTCTACTAGATATCCCTAAACGTCCTCTGTGGCTTCAACAACATGTCATACTACAACGGAGAGGGATCCATTTTCCTAAAACACCGGACTCTCCTAACAGACTTCTTAATGAGGTTCCTGACTGTGAACCACACTGGGGTGAATATCGAGGCCCTGGGTGTCCTGGGGAACTTGTCCCAGCATTGGGATGTAGTGCAGATGCTGGTGGATAACAAACATTTTCTTACCCTTGCAACCACTCATCTCGGTAGGTGTCCTGTTTTTTCGAGCCCTCCCTGCAGTTATGGTTCGGTAAATCAAGCTTCTATTTATTGGTGGGTCGTTCTTATTTTGTTGGCTAAGTTCTATTAATTGGTAGGTCGTTCTTATTTTGTAAAATTAATATCTTTGCAGAGGGAGATAATGCGAACTTGGTGTACAAGGCTTGTGGAGTGTTGGTAAATGTGACAAGAACTGCAGAGTTTCACCAACATCTTCCTGATAAATTGGTAAAGTTTAACTTTTCTATTATAGTTTTTTAAATCTGCTTTTTATAATTTCATCTCCTCAATACTTTTTTCATTAGTTTGTTCACTCAAAATTGTAAAGATTCAACACAACTTGTATTGGGAAATGAGGAGTTTGCTCTCTAAATTTTCAGCTCTACCCACGTTAAATCATCGCTGTACTCTGCTTTTTGAAATGCTATGATTTGGGGACTATAAATAAAAAGAGAGACAAGAGCTTGAAGCTTCGCTTACTCTAGGGAGCGAGGGAGAGCAAAAGCGAGAGATTGCTTGCTACACACAGTCAGCTTCAACAATAATCGGTTATGAATAGAACGCTATTATATTACGAAGGTGGGGGAGGGGAGGGCAACAGATATTTATAAGGAACGATGAGATAAAAAAGGAGAAAAGTTACTCAATTTACGAAAAGATAATGTTTTTAGAAAAAGTAATTGTTTCACCGGTTTATCAAGATGATCTGGTTACCGGACGAAAGGATGACACTGGCGTTTTGTTAATGGTGAATGAAGTGAAATTTGGTAAGTTTCGGTTTTGGGGTAGTTTTTAAAACAGCGGATATTATATGAGGACAAAACTAAATTTTGTAACTCAAAGCACGAACACAGTACACACTGAGTCTATAGGGTCTTATACAGAGTCTCATGGCAGCGTTGATCAGGGGTTAGTGTGGTAAAGAGGGTCCCTTGTCTGGTCATTTGCATCCATCCTCCTGCCGTGTTGGGAAAGATTATTAACATTTTGAATTTACACCAGAGATAAAGATGTTTTGAAGACTGATTATATTCAAGTTTAGATGATGATCCCATTAAGGCCAGAGGGGGGGGTCCGAGGGTAAAAAAGTATGCTTTTCTGAAGTCTGCTTGACTGGCTGTACTAATTACTACCCCCACCCCACAGGTACTTTGCATGCTGTCGCCACGGTCGGTGCTGTTGTCTGTGTTGTTATAACGCGGAGGGACGGTGCTGTTGTGGGTGCGCATCCTGCGATGGATACCTCCGAAAAGAGGACGAGGAAATGGTGATCGGTAAGTAATACTGGTCACTGATTGGCTGATAACCAGTCACGTGACATAAATAACGTGTTCTTATTGGTTATTTACAATTGTGCTGGTCGGTTCCTGTACCTATAGTAGGAGCACTGTGATCATGCACGTGCAAAAATCGCGCGCCACCCGAAATTTATGTTACTGTCACTCCTTTGCTTTGTATCAAATCACAAAATCACCCTCAAGTTTTTTGTAGATATCGATGAGACCTTTCGAAAACTTGAGGGTCATTTGTTGATTGGAGTTGAAATGAAGGAGCTATGACAATGCGCAAAAAGGGTGGCGCGCGACTTTTGGCGGCAAATGATCTAAGCGCTCCTACTACTAGTTCTGTCCAATCTTTGGATTAAAATGGTCCACGTGGACACACAAGCATTGGAGTGTGGATAGTGTTGTTTCAGTTCTGTTCATGTCATTTCAGTACTCATACTGTCGATATTGTTAATATTGTTCATTGGTTCGTACTGTTCGTATACTCATATGATACTGTTGCCTTGTTTCAGCTTCTAGTTCTATGTCCCTCGGCTTCACATGTACAAAGGCTGGCATCATCCGATTGTGTAATATGAACTGTAGCTGCCTATGATTGTATATTGAAGACTGACCCACTGACAAAACCTTTCAGAGAGAGGTGAAAAAGACGCTGACTATAACTCTATCGAGAAAGAACAATAAAGTAATACGTGACAGTGACCGACGAAAACCGATAGAAACCCACAATATAATTCTTCTAATATACCCGTGACCAGAAATTTGACAAAAAATTAAACAAATTCGGCTTATGATATGTTTAATAATATGTAATTAAAACATCATCTATAACACACAGGGTAGGACTTTAATTGGTATAGACACACACACAAACACAACCACACAAACAGATTGGTTACGAAGTAACCCCTTGTTAGCGCGTGCGAAGGTCGCCCGGCCTCTTAAAGGGCCTAAAAACCTAGGTTTTAGATATTTATTTTGAACAGTACATCGTAACACGCATGCTATTGGAGTCCCAAAAAACATAGGTACACACTACATGGGCCCAAGGTGAGCCCAGAGGGAGCCCTTCAAGTTGGGGTCCACTTGGGGTCCCCTTAAAAACGCGCTCGTCCTCCTTGAAATGCTAACAATATGATCCTCCTCTGAAATATAAAATTTAGGATAGAAACTATCCTTGTGTTTTAGTAGATTTAGTAATCTTTCTCATCAAGTATTATTTAAGCCCATTGAAACTAGGAGAAAAATTACCAGAATACAGAGAAAAGAAGGAGAATGTACTCACTTGAAACACAAGGCTAAATGTTACCCAAAACTTCAAATTTCAAAGAGGATCATATTGTTAGCATTTCAAGGAAGACGAGCGCGTTTTCAAGGGGACCCCAGCTGGCCCCAACTTGAGGGGCTCCCCTTGGGCTCACCTTGGGTCCATGTGGCGTGTACCTATGTTTTTTGGGACTCCAATAGCATGCTTGTTACGATGTACTGTTCAAAATAAATATCTAAAACCCAGGTTTTTAGGCCCTTTAACAATAGAGCCAGGTCGGTTTTTTTATCATTGTTACCCTCATCATTTTTGAACCAGGCCAGATATCGAAAATCGCTACATCACTTTTGTGCGGACTGATCCAAGTAACATCCCTGCCAAACGGCGAGGTCAACGAATGCGTGGTTCTTGAGATAATGTACCTTTTCGGCCGTAACAGGGGCCAAAATATTCAAGAAAACGTGGTTTTTTCATAAATAAGTTAACCTCAAATATCTGTCAAACTCCATGGTGTTGAGGTCTGAAATTTCTTACAAGTAAACTTCATGATGATACCTATCATTTTGTATCAAATTTGAGCCCTCACGTATTGCGGTTCATGATTAATTGAGGTTAACACTAAAATCTGGACAAAAGTTAACCTCATTTTTCTCCTAGACGGTGCATGCAAAATCGGTTTTCAGTATGTCATTTGGTCCGGCTCTTCGAGCCGGACCAAATATCAAAAGTTTTTTTAAAGACCCCGGACCCCCCCCTCTGGCCTTAATTAGATATATATCTAGGCGAATGAAAATGAAGATATATCACACTTAGTGATCCAAATTGCGCCATCTAATTAAAATGAAATCATGTAGCAAGACTCACCGTTTTTCCATTTTCTCGCCAGGGACAGTTTGTAGTGATCAACATGAATCATGGAAATTTAACATACCTCAATGGGTGGGTAAACAGTCCGACATAGACTCTCTCCCACAGAAACAATTATAAAAACAGATCAACACTTAATATTATTTGTATACAATTTAGTTTGTCAAAACAAATTATAGTCTGTCACGAACAGCTGCCAAGTAAAAGTACCCTGGTACTTTTACTTGACATTTTAGTTGTCGCCTGTAGTTCAAGTCAGTATAAAGCAAAGGAAAAGGCATTTGAATTGAGCTATGGACGTGTTGAAGATATATTATGTACTTACCAACCAATTTGCAATTTGGTACATCACTTGACCATGTTCCATCTTGCTGACACGTCAGTGTTGCTCTTCCCACAAGGCTATAATGGGTGGCAACGCATTTGATGGAGGCAGTTGTCCCTGTTGGCGAGGCAGCCCAGTTTCCTTGTTTCGATCCCTCAACAGTAATGGCAGGGCATTCTGGTGAAAAATGAAAGTTGTATATATGTGTTTTCTAAATTACCAAAAAAAAACAGTGAATTGAGGCAGCAAAGTTTTAATACACTTACTTTCATCACACTGTGGTACATCACTAGACCATGTTCCATCCTCCTGACAAGTTAATGTTGCACTTCCCACAAGGCTATGGGTGGCGGTGCATTCGATTGTTGCAGTTGTCCCTGTTGGTGAGGCAGGCCAGTTTCCTTGTGTTGATTCGTCAACAGTAAAGGCAGGACATTCCGCTGCTACATGGAAAGAGTGGAGTTAATATTCATACTGATTATTGATATACTATGTCAACTGAGTCTCACTATAACAGATTCAAAATCTCCATGATTAGGAGTTTTAACTCCTCTGGTCCTGTGAGAACCCTAAACTTTGGAACTTATGATAATAGTGTTATACGGACAATACCTTTACCTGATTTGTAGAAGTCAGATGCTGTGTCCAAGTATTGAAACTTGATCTCCTCCACGACATCACCGCCCCACATTGGAACACATTCGCTACGTGAACTATCTACGAACAGGTAGTTCAGCACCTCAACATCATTACATGTGATGATAAGGGCGGTCTCCGTTTTGGTGATTGTCCAGATCTTATCCACCTCCACCGGGGGTTGCACTGGCAGGTCTGTCCAGCTGCCGGTGCAGAAGCGTATCATATACTGCATTGGGGAGGAGAACTGCATAGTCACACCAATGGGAGTATTGCTGTCCTTGTGGTACATCAACACCCAGATCCTCTCATCACTACCCAGTGTAGAGTCCGTCTTTATCTGGAGAGGTGTTTCCTCCAGGTCCCAGGGTATATTCACATCCTCCTCTACTGCTGTCCAGTCTGAAAGAATTTAAGTCTAATAAGGATTCTAATTGCTTGATGTAACTGATAATGATTGATGACGTATATAAAACAGTGCCAAAATAATGTTGAAAATTGAATTATAAGTGCCCTGTCAGAGCATGGGCCTGAGCCCTGACCCTATTCTCATTTTTTTCTGCGGTCATTGAATTAGCCTGACAAATCTTGCCTTGATAGAAAATAATACATAATACATAATATATAGATCTTAAACAGTATTTCAACAGTTAAACAATAATCCTAGTTGCTTACAAAGTTGTAACGAACCTGTACTAGTAGCTGGTAGCCACAAGCCAGCTACCGAAAGGTAAAATATCACAATCAAACGCATCGATGCATTATTTTCTTCACTATAAGAAAGGTTACAAAGATAAAAGATTCAACAAAACTTGGGGAAATGGGGATATTGCTCTCTAAATTGAAGATCTATAAATAAAAGGAGAGACAAGAGCTTCGTTTACTCTATACTATCTGGCTATGGAGCGAGGGAGAGCAAAACGAGGGATTGCTAGCAGTAGCTACAAACACAGTCAGCTTGAACAACAATCGGTTATGAATAGAACGCTACTACGAATACATTCATCCGTGCAGGGAAAAAACTACCGATCACTAATTTATAACCACCAATCACCACCATCAATAATTACTGGTCTGCGTGTATAATTAAGGGCAGGGACCGACCGAAACAAGTAAACAACCAATCAGAACTTGATATTTAGGTCACGTGACTGGTTATCAGTCAATCAGGGACCCGTATTTCCTGATTCGGGCTTGGCATGTGTAACAGATCCTGTTTACAGATTTCCAGCTGTGCATCTGTGTTGAAAGATGTGGGCACATCAGATGTGGAACTGACGACAGTAACACTCTATCTCCTTTGGAACATTCTATCTCTCAGTAAGATTTCTACTGCATAGTCGGACCCCGTTTTACCGGATTTTACCCCCAAGCATCCCGGTGAATCGGGGTTCGACTGAATATTTAAAGTACATTCAATAAGGCATTGTGTTGTTGTATGCATGTGATGAATCTGTAAAAGCAAGTTGAAATCAAAACAAATACGATATAATATACTCTTCTATTCCATAATTCTCTCTCTCTCTCTCTCTCTCTCTCTCTCTCTCTCTCTCTCTCTCTCTCTCTCTCTCTCTCCCTCTCTCATGCGTACTAACCTTATCCATAACCTGCTGTTTTATTAATGATAATGGATGAATTATTTGACTTTTTGTTTCTGAATTCGCCTCGGTGGAGTTTATGGTCCAGCCGAGTAAAGGTGAAGGGTCCGAGGGTCCTGTGTACACATGCTAATTATAACACCGTGTTACACACAAAATGTGTACTACTCTCACGACCTTTTACATGAAAAATCAAAAGTATATCGTTTTTTCATGTAAAGAGTCGAAAACTGCAGAGTGAGATCATTCTTTCGACTCTCTACGTGAAAAATGTGGAGGTAGGTTGCTGTTCACGAAAAGAGTCGTGGAAACGACTAGCAAGGTATACATTGGGAGTACACAGTGACTTTCGACTCTTTACCTGAAAACGGCAGTACTGCTGTCCAGTCTGAAAGAATTTAAGTCTAATAAGGATTCTACAGTCGGACCCCGATTTAGTGCCCCCCGATTTAGTGACACCCCGATTTAGTGACAGGATAAAAGGAAATTAACGGTATTTGACCCCGATTTAGTGCCAAGCCCGATTTAGTGCCCAAATTCCTTTCCCCCGAGGATGTCACTAAATCGGGGTCCGACTGTAATTGCTTGATGTAACTGATAATGATTGATGACGTATATAAAACAGTGCCAAAATAATGTTGAAAACTGAATTATAAGTGCCCTGTCAGAGCATGGGCCTAAGCCCTGACCCTATTCTCATTTTTTTCTGCGGTCAGCGAATTAGCCTGACAAATCTTGCCTTGATAGAAAATAATACATAATACAGTCGGACCCCTATTTAGTGACCCCCGATTTAGTGACACCCCGAGCCCTGTCAGAGCATGGGCCTGAGCCCTGACCCTATTCTCATTTTTTTCTGCGGTCATTGAATTAGCCTGACAAATCTTGCCTTGATAGAAAATAATACATAATACATAATATATAGATCTTAAACAGTATTTCAACAGTTAAACAATAATCCTAGTTGCTTACAAAGTTGTAACGAACCTGTACTAGTAGCTGGTAGCCACAAGCCAGCTACCGAAAGGTAAAATATCACAATCAAACGCATCGAAGCATTATTTTCTTCACTATAAGAAAGGTTACAAAGATAAAAGATTCAACAAAACTTGGGGAAATGGGGATATTGCTCTCTAAATTGAAGATCTATAAATAAAAGGAGAGACAAGAGCTTCGTTTACTCTATACTATCTGGCTATGGAGCGAGGGAGAGCAAAACGAGGGATTGCTAGCAGTAGCTACAAACACAGTCAGCTTGAACAACAATCGGTTATGAATAGAACGCTACTACGAATACATTCATCCGTGCAGGGAAAAAACTACCGATCACTAATTTATAACCACCAATCACCACCATCAATAATTACTGGTCTGCGTGTATAATTAAGGGCAGGGACCGACCGAAACAAGTAAACAACCAATCAGAACTTGATATTTAGGTCACGTGACTGGTTATCCGCCAATCAGGGACCCGTATTTCCTGATTCGGGCTTGGCATGTGTAACAGATCCTGTTTACAGATTTCCAGCTGTGCATCTGTGTTGAAAGATGTGGGCACATCAGATGTGGAACTGACGACAGTAACACTCTATCTCCTTTGGAACATTCTATCTCTCAGTAAGATTTCTACTGCATAGTCGGACCCCGTTTTACCGGATTTTACCCCCAAGCATCCCGGTGAATCGGGGTTCGACTGAATATTTAAAGTACATTCAATAAGGCATTGTGTTGTTGTATGCATGTGATGAATCTGTAAAAGCAAGTTGAAATCAAAACAAATACGATATAATATACTCTTCTATTCCATAATTACTTGTTGAGTAAGGGGCGAGGGTCTCCACTCTCCAGTCTCCACCTCTCACTCAATAATTAATGATTTCGCCAAGTTGTTTGTGTGACCAATTATATATTTATATATTCTCCCGTATAGAAGTGCTCAAAGCTACCGATGTGGAGAGGGATGAAGATCACCTATAAGATTGTAGAGTGGAGCTCAGTTGACCCCTACCCCTAGTATGGGTGGGACAAGTTCACCCACCCACTAAGAACCTTCTTAACCTTCTATCACACCCCGACTCCCAATATGAGCACTTGTAGAGTTGTTACTCTTCCCTCTTGATACTGATCTGTCTGGCGACATCAGACCGCGATTTGTTTATCAGTGAGCCCAGATGGGGTTCGCGGCGCCAGACAGATAGTTATAGGGTCATGGAACATCACATCAATTTGTTGATATGAATTGTTTAGTTGAAAGTTGCGAACAGATGTTCAGAGTTTCTGAGTTTCTTTTGGCTACTGTGTGTATTATATTGTTGAAAAATGTTTAGTTGAGACTATTTTTGCTGGTCAAATCACATGATTATTTATTGCAGTCCCTCTCTCTAAACCATGCATCGAGTAATCATAACATTTGAATAATTCTCAGTATTATAATAATTATTGTAGCAATTATGGAGATATCAGCGGAGTACTACAATAATGGTGTCACACCTCTTCCATCCCCTCGATCTGGCAAAAGAAGGAACTGGGAGAATGATGCACCTCCATCTTATGACCAGCTGAAAGGTATTTTATATCTCATTATCGGATCATTTATGTGTCATTGATTGGATCATTCAGTTTCTACCTGTTTCTTTTAACTCATATTGTTTAGTAATCAGTAACAACATTGTTTCTTGGAACACCCCAAACCCAATTATTCCTCCAGGAAAGTTATCCATTATTTCCCTTCCCCCTCTCCAGGGAAGTTGTTCAAAGGATGGTACCTGCCCATTGAGGCAGTGAGTTACCCTATTTCTGCAGAGTGGCTAGCTGACAAGAGGAGGATACACATGGTGACGGTGATAGATCGATTACCTGAATTCATCGTAGAGACAACCCGAAACCAATCTGCTGCACCCCCACCCATAGTGGTCACAGGTGAGATGATAGTGGGAGTCGGGAGGTCCTGGGAGGAACTTTGAATTATGAGGTTATTTGGGGACCGATTTCGATATCGAACCTAGAGTGAAAGAGAAAAATGTATCTAAATAACTAACCATAATTCTCCACGCTCAGATTCAGATGGACCCACCTCCCTCCAATCCCCACCCGATACTTTGGATATTCTCCCAGTAAACCACTGGTGTGAAGATTGTGATGGTCGAGTTTCACCACCAACTAACTTGTTCATACTGATGGAGTATCTGTTAGAGTTATCAGTGCCACAACACCTTCTTGGGCATTTCTCTGCATTCAAGGTAGACATTTTTTGGCTTTTTTTCAGTCGCAACCCTCTTAAATGTGTCTTTTACTATCTCCAGTTTCAGATATATTTTCTTCCTCTTCTCATTTACTTCTCTCTTGAAATCCCACGTAGTATCTTTCACACTTCACAGCCCTAATCACTGAATCACTTTCCCAGGATCGTCTGAAAGACTCCTCGCCCCGGTACCGACCTCACTCTGCAAAGGCACCCCATCACTGGATATTCGTGGCGTGTCACTGTGAAGTATCTAGCTGTCGGGGGAACTTTTATCACAGTCTCACTAACTTTTTACCAGTTTTGGTAGTCCCATGGGAGCGATATGATTCTTTTGTGAAGGTAAGATAGCATCACTATTTCTTTCTCTGTTTGTCTCTGTCTGTCTCTGTCTCCATCCATGTTTCTCTGTCTCTCTCTCTCTCTCTCTCTTTCTCTCTCTCTCTCTCTCTCTC
>AVPN01000267.1:38968-53432 GCA_000695325.1 Pleurobrachia bachei | reverse complement strand
TCTCTCTCTCTCTCTCTCTCTCTCTCTCTCTCTCTCTCTCTCTCTCTCTCTCTCTGTCTCTAGCTCCGTCCGGTTACGTTCAGATATTCAGATACCCCTCTTTTCCAGACATGTGGGGGTAGTCACGTTATACTCCGATTGCCCCAACACGGACCCCGAACAACAGGTCACACCAAATACTGGATCCAACGTGTAGCTCAGAAGTTATCTCTTGGACATGTTTGGATTGTTGAGGACCAGGTTCGGGGATTTTATAAAACTGAACCTGGGCACCCCGTACCAACCCGGAGAGATGGTGAGTGAGTGTGATCACAAACTTCGTAGTTTTATCAGATTTGATACAAATGATTAGGAAAACTTCAATTAATTAGTAAAGCAGTTAAACTCAAATCAAAGTGAAAACACACAAGACGTCTACTACCATCTGCTGTCTACTCTTTTAAATCTCAATTGAATTACATCTTTGAAGGCTTAAAAACTTTTGCCAATCGAGGCAGCACAATCCATAGGAAGATAACCCCAAGAATAAGTTTACAAAGACTTATGAGTACGCATTTGATTTTATGTAGCATAAGCTGGTCAGCAGTTATCATAAGTGAACAGATATCGCACTTGATTTTCCTTCTCTTGCATCGTTTTTCAAGATGTCCAGAGAGACAGTTGGCAGGAAAAGTCTCAGGGCAATCGTTTGGGCAGTCTATAATCCGATCAGGGCATTTCGTTGAAAGATGTTCGGAAAAGTCCTCCCTCCACATATTCATTTCACAGTCCGTACATCTAAGGACATCTTTCGGGCAAACGTGCTGCCAAAACGCGTTTACTGTCATCACTTTCTCGCATGTTCCACACTGAATATTTCTGTATGGGCATTCTGAACGGGTGTGTCTATCCATTTCTCTCAATTTTAAAGCGATCGAGCATTTAGGACATTTTACAGGTCTTTCCGGGCATTTATTTTGATGCTGTGGGATGTCTTTGGCACGATATGTCAATTTGCAGTTTGTACATTGGATCGACCGTTCCGGGCAGGAAATACTTCGAGCAGGAAACGTATATTCACAGTGCTCGCAATCTGGTCGCTTACGACAGGATCTTTTGTGAGACACCAATGTCCGTGCAGAAAACATCATTTTACAGTATTCACAATCAACTGGACGTTCCAGACAGGATATTTTGTGATTTTCAAGTTCTCGGGCAAGAAATTTATCTCGACAGTGCTCACATTTGACTGGCCCTGCAGGACATATTCTTTTGTGGAGGATAATACTTTGAACAGTAAACCTATCTTTACAGTAATCACAATCTTCTGGACGTTCAAGACAATATATTTTGTGGTTTTCAAGTCCTCGAGCTTGAAATGTTTTGCCACAGTAGTCGCATTCAATAGGCCGTACAGGACAGGATTCTTCGTGTGTTTGACGTTCTCGAGCTAGCACTGATTTAAAACAATGCTCACAATATACAGACCGTTCAGGACAGGAACTAATATGAGCTAGAAAATGTTGTGATTGAAATTTTTTTCTACAGTACATGCAATCAACTTGACGTTCCGGGCAGGATTCTTCGTGGCTTTGAATTTCTCGAGCTAGAAACTCATTCATACAGTAATCGCAGTCGACAGGCCGATCAGGACAGAATTCCCCGTGGGGTCCTATTGTCCCAGCAGTAAATCTTAGTTTACAGTATTCACAATTTACAAACCGTCCAGGACAGGATATTTTGTGAATTTGAATTTCTCGAGCTATAAACCACTTATTCCTGCAATGCTCGCAATCGTCTGGACGTTCCGGGCAGGATCTAATTATATCGGCTAGAAAATGTTCGACTTGATATGTATCTCCACAGAGCTCACATTTGGCTGGTCTTTCAGGACAGGATACTTCATGGCGCCCTACTGTCCGAGTAGTAAACCTATTACTACCACAGTAATCGCAATTAATTTGACGTTCAGGGCAAGATCTTTTGTGGTCTTCAAGTTCTCGAACAAGAAATGTTTCTCTACAGTGCTCACATTTGACTGGTCGTTCAGGACATAGAAGTTGATGTGCCAAAACCTGGGGCATTGGACCACATCCCCCACAATATTTGCACGTCATTGGCCTAAATTCACAGGACTGTTGATGGGATTGTGTAATTTTGGCTGGGAAGTCTTTGCTACAGTACTCACACTCAATCGCCCGTTCTCCGCAGGAATTCTCCTTGTGATCGATTAACTGGAAAAACTGTAACTCCACTAAGCACAGCTCACAGATCACACGACGTCTTGGACAACGGCTTTCACTGTGAATTGATAGGTTCTCAAAGTTCAGAGTCACCTCGCATTGCGTACATTTCACTGTTCTTTTTGGACAAACACTCCGACTATGTTCCTTCCTATCGCAAAAGGGAACCCTCTGCTTACATTTCCTGCATGGTACAGGCCGCTTAGAGCACACCATTTCTATGTGGTGAGTTAGATCAGAATTCCGAATTGAGGAAGAACAATGGGGACAATTTACCATTCTGCCCGGGCAAAGATTGTCAGAGTGGTTCTGAAATGCGTCCCAAGTTATACTAATCTTACATTTGCTGCATAAGACAAGGCGATTTGGACAGGATTCATCTAGATGTGACTGTAAAGTATCCCAGGCCATTTCCCCGTGACATTGGCCACATTCCACGGCCCTTTTCTCACAGTAGGTCTGGTGATGCCGGTCCAAATCACAACGTGTTACCTCTCGACCACATAGCTCACAGGGAACCTTCTGGTTTCCAATAATTCGTCGGACAGGAATTAGGATGTAGGTTGAAATAGGTCGATTTCTGCAGTTAGGACAGGAGGTACATCGGATGATACATCCTTCACAGTAGAGTTGGTGGCAGCAGTTGGTAGCGACTGCATCTTTGCAGACATCCAGACAGATTAGGCAGTTAAACTCATCTGACATCTACCTGTATAAAGATTGATGGCTAGACATAATAATAAAGATGTTGTACAGACAGATGTTGTACAGACAGATATTGTAATGACAGATGTTGTACAGACAGTCACCAACTTCCAAAAGACAAGGACAGACAGTTACCAAGTTCCAAGAGGCAAGAAACAAAACAAGCAAAACAACAGATTTGTCATTTGAAACCTCGTCTGATAACAGCTCTCATGTGATATTTTAGATAGATAAGTAGATAAAATGTAACATGCGAAACGAGGCAGAATGAACAATGTTTAATGTTATGGAGCAAAGAAAGATTTGTATCATATAATAAGACCGTCCGGGGGTGCTTGATGTACTGCAGTCAGTGCCTGACGAAGGAAGGCACAGTGCACACTAGGACATTATATATATAATATGTAGGTGTAGGCTGGGTAAAGACAATAGAAAGGGATAATATCATGTTTGTCACGCGTTAATATGGAGAAACTGTAAGGGAAGTGTGAGTGGGGACACTATATAAGACTAGCCGTTAATTTAACAAACTGCAATTCAAATCTCCCAGGAACGAAATGGAGTTTTGACAGAGAACAGGTGTCCTCACGCCAAGTACCTTTTGGGGAAATTGTGGGGTGTTTGGAGGACGTGATGAGGGGAGAAGAGAGTAGTGATAACCCAATCTGTGCCATCGGACCTACCACACAGGTAAAATACAAGTTAATTTGTTTAAGTTGTTCAAGATTTTGAAAAGAAAAGATATCACGTGGCTAATCACAGATATCACGTGGTAAATTGATCCCAACATGCGCTGCAGCTTTATAACACCCTCTATCTAGATCGGGGCAGCTACGGACGCTTACCATTACGATATACCTTGTGGGGTACTCCTACTAAACCTTAGAGCCATGGGGGATCTGAAGTTCCGGCCTGAGTTACACCAGATCGAAACACAGGTACCTATTATATATAGTTGTTTGAAACCCATCAATTTGTGAGAGTTTGGAATAATTCACTCGATTAGTAATGTGTCTTTTTGAGTCTCTTGATAGATTTACACTTCTGATTTATTCATATCAACTAATCTTCTGTCAGAGCATTGGCCTGACCCAATTCTTGCGAGAACTGTGGTCAGAGCTTTGGCCTGACAGCTAATTTCCGGGTTTTTATTCCAGGTTTTTGGATGCGAGGCTGTGAAGTCTGGTAAACGGGTCCTTGTGGCCAATTCTTTTGTCCTCTTAGACTCAACTTGGGACTCTTGACTTCAGTTAGATGATGTCCCATACAAGACGAAGCGAGGAGACATTACAGCCAGTCAGTCATATATGTAACCGAAGGACAATGTAACTACAGTCCGTGAATAACATTTTGGACATCGGCAAGGTCCGACGACAGAGTAGAGTGTGACTGAGTAGAAAGTTCAAAGAAATAGCAAAACTTTAGTCATTAGGTTAATTTAGTCGGAATAATATGGATATAGATTTGTTAGATTTATTAACTTTATTTAACCCTTTGAATATAACTTGAGTAGACAAAACTGATTTCTGAGATCTGAGACAGGATTTTCCGTTGTTTGAAGTTGCATGTTTTAACTTTTATTTGATGAAGTTTGAATATGTTTTAACTCATGGATCTATTATTCAGTTACTGGGTAGTGACTAGTTAAGTTCAACTAAATTATGCAGTCATTATTTGTCCTATATCAGTTGATCAGCTCCACTCGGTTGCTCTTGGGAACACGATCTCTACATGTCTGTAACGCGCGAAATGAACATTACTGACAAAGCTCAAATTGTCGTCCAGCAGTGTAACACTGCGCGCTCTCCAGAACTGAGAAGTCTCACGCTCAGTACGTGATGCGCGCCCTTCGCTCGCGCGGAGTGGTCTATATCGGAGTACAAGCGCGTTACGGGATAGGTTGTTACCCGATCACCCAAATTGCACACATCTCGATTGGAATTTGAAGATCAGATCATCATTGCTACACACGTCATAGCCGTGACGTGAGTGGGATTACACATATCCAGGGTTATCAAGACAACAAACAAACTTGCATGGGGCCCGATTGGAGCCAGATTAAACGCGGTAATTTATTGAGTTGTAACAGCTAAATAATAATTGATAATCATTCCAGTCAATATAATAAAACAACTTATATCGAACAATAAATCTTAACATAATGCACTAAAAATATCCCGAGATGCTAAGTCGGTGTGTCTAAAAGTCCCAAAGTTCTTGATCAAATCGAGATTACATCAAGGGCGGCGGCCAACATCGGCCTGAATAAGTGTCCGGTATTCTCACGTTCCATTTGTTTTATCTTAAGAGAGGGTCAGCAAGTTTATCCCCAATCCTGTGTAAGAAAAGACAAGTTATGGTTTGGCTGTTAGGAAATCGTGACTCGGAACTGAAATAAATAAAAAGAAAACCCGTTAATTTGGTATTTTTTAAACGAATAATCTCTTTCGCAAAACTCTCAGCAAAATAGCAAAATAATCTGGGTAAAATATTTACAGGTCTATGTACAGTATTGCTCGGTAATAAAACTTATAAAAATAAAATAATAATATGTACACTGATTTCAGCTACATACTAGTGTTTTTGTTAGACGTACACATGTTCACGACATATTTGCCGTGCTCTGTCTATCTTTCTGTCTGTCTGTCTCATTTTTGTTTTTCAGCATTCTTCTATCTTTTTCCTTTTCACTCAATAAATATCTCTCTTATCTGAATCTCTGTCTCCCGCTGTTTTCTCCTTCGCTCACTCTAACTCTCACTCTCTCTTTCTTCAAATTCCCAGCTCCTCACTTAACGCCATACTGCACGCCTGGAACTTATTCACCGTGTTCTGGACACTGACACGTTTCGTCTCTATCTGTACCTCCCTATCTCTCTGGCACCGTATCTGGCTGTTTGTACTCGGTTCAAAGATAATACCAGACATGTCCTTGCAAATGTTGTAGTCGACCACTTGCCAGGGGATGTGTGACATTAGGACTTTACTCAGACCAGGCATTTTCTCCTGGGAAGAGAAGCGGGTTTCGGTAGAGACGGGTTGTGGGCTGTGGGAGGGTTGTTGGAGGCAGAGAAGCGGGTTGTGGGAGGGAGAGAACCAGGTTGTAGCGGGTTGTGGTAGAGGCTGGCGCAGTAGCAGTAGCAGTGTAGATAGTATAGCTGAAGTTGTAGCAAACCGTTGCTTGAGGAGATTAATGGGCAATGGCCCCAAGGTATCTCAATCTCTTTTTTTCTTTCTTTCTCTCCTTCTCTCTCTTAGCTTCAATCCCAATTCAATCATAGGTCTTCATCGTCTCCTACATTATTTTTCTTCCCTTGCCAATACACACCTCTCATACCTATACTACACACACTTTCAGCACGCCCATTATACACAGAGAAATGTGAGAGGCAAAATGTAACACTCGCAACTTCAATTAACGGGTACATGCAGACAATTAAGTAAGTGTGTAACATACACCCATACAGACACGTAGAAGACGTCTGCTACCGAGCACAGAGTACAGAGTACAGACCGTTTTAACTTACAACAATAAATAAAACAGTAGTACAACAATAAAAACCCACCCGAACCTACCATTATCTGTTTTCAGTCCCAATTCTAGTGCATCTTGTGTCCACGAGGTGGAATCTTTTTACTCGTAAAGTACTTTTCAACCTGGCCTGGTAGCTCAGCTAGCAGCTCCCTAGCGAGGTGCATGGGCGCCTGGGGGATAATAGTGGAGGGAGAGAGAGGGAGAGAGAGGGAGAGACAGAGAGAGAGAGAGAGAGAGAGAGAGCGAGGGAGAGATCATCACATGGCGTAGCAAACAGCTGAAAAATATGTACATAAAATGATAAAGCGACAAAGCATCACCAGAGTTTTCGAACATGAAAGATGGAGAACAGGTGGGTGAAGAAACACAAAAAAAGAAAAGGAATTTTAATGAGTCATTCAGAGATTTGTTCATGCATGATTATGCTAGGGGGGTATCTTAGGTCACGAACCTCTTTTGCTCCACCTGCGCCCTGCAGGTAAGAGATGATAAGTGTTAAAACAGGAGAGTGCTAGATCAGAGTCAAAGAATAATAATGAAGTTTGATTGTTGGAAGATTGGATAATGGGATCTGATAGAATATAATAACAGTGGATTAATTAGTCTGCTTTGTGTACATTAGATTTGTTTGCTGGTGATAGGCATTAATTACGCACCATGTGCAAGCCAAGTTTAATTCACCGCTTACATAGGTGGAGGAATGGGTATATAGAGACAGTGAATTGGGTATATAGAGAAAAACAGAGAGATTAGGGAAAGAGCTTAGGGACAGAGAGGGATAGAGAGCAAGCAGAGAGATAAGGGAATGATAGGAGACAGAGATAAAGCTAGACAGGTCCTTACATTTAAAACACACTCATTTAATGGTATTGATTCAGTCTACAGTCTACACACAGTTAACACACGTTATAGCTTCTGAGCTGTCACACACTTAAATTTGTAAAGCACTGCGAGCGAGGAAGAACCCTGAAAAGCGTCCAAATGTAATGGACAGAGCGATAAAATAAAATCCTTGACAGAAAATGGAAAAGTACATGTCACGCAGCACGCTCCTAATGCTAATGAATTCCTTCTCCAATGTCCCATTGATACGTTTGTTCACACTTTATTGTACGGGGTCTACATGTGTGGGTGGTGTAGTGGTAACACACTCGCCTCTCATGCAGAAGGTCCCGGGTTCGGGACCCGACGCAAGCCGTCTAGTTGACCGAGCTATAAATTGGTACAGCAACTGCTGGAAAGTCACACTCCCTTGCACGTATGGCTGGTCACCAGGCTGCAAGTTTAGTACTTCGGTGCGGAGTGGCTTAGGACTTAAAATCGGAGATAAGCACCGCAGGCAACCCAATGATTGGGATAGACCTGGACTTTGACTTTGACTTTGACTACATGTATAGACTGTAAACCCCCACAACAATACAGTGTGAACAAACAACGGCCGGAGCTACAATGTGTGTGTATAGTTGTTTGTTCACATAAGTGTCTGTTAAAAGTTTGTGGACGATACAGTGTGAACTGTGAACAAAGCTGCCGTGAGAAGTGTGTAGGAAGGACAAAAGTGTGGAAACTGTAACATGATCCTACACACGGTATGGGCTCACTTCTCAGGTTCGAGAAGGATATGTAGGTTTAGCATTAGAGAGGATGTATTAGTGAGGTGTTTGAAACACTGTGACATGAAGCAATTGAAAAGCTACCACACACTAACAATCACAGTTCACACACAATCCCACACAATCACACACGTTACGTACTTAATGAAGTGCTGTTCAAGCCCCAAATATAGTTCTGGGGAGTAAAACTTACGTGCGCGTATTTGTTGAAGGGCACGAACTGAACGATATCCCTGCCTCGAGTTCTGAAAATGTGGTATTGGTAACCTCGATTTACAGGCAGAAACCCCCGATTGGACTCGGTATACATTCCCTCCCTCTCTTTACGAATACAAAGAAGGGTTTATAAAATATACCTATAGCAAAACTCATTCCCATTAACTACTCACTCCTTTTCCTTTACCCTGCATGCTCCAACCCCCCTTACTACTCACCCCTTTTCCTTATCACCGTCTAGGTACTCCATACTGCTAAAGTCTGCATTGCCCACACCAACAATAATGATACTGATGGGTGATGATTGGGCGTTTTGGATAGCCTGGACACAGGACGACAGATCGGTAAACTGGCCATCGGTCAGGATTAGCAGGATTAGATAACCCTGAGAAGGGAGAGGGGGTTAGTAGGATTAGGTAACCCTGAGGGCCGAGGGGGAGGGAGTTGTATGCTCGGGGAAGAGAGTCGATGAGAATCGCAAAAACCGCTCATGATATCACTATTTCTCGTCATTTATCTTGTTGTTGCTGATGATGTTTATTTAAGCCACTGGCATGACTGTGACACATGGTGTAACATAAGTTGGTGTATACAATTGATATTGAATATGACAGCTGAATTATAGAGCGGTAACTGCACCATGTGAACAGCACAATATGTGACCCATGTCTGGTACTAATTCATCCAATCGTACACCAGATGGCGCGTGAATGGTCCTTCTCGACAAACAATGGGAACAATATATATTGCCAATGACCCGCAATGACTATTGAAGTAGTAGCTCCAGGTGGGGGTACCATGGGTCTGAAGTGTTATATTCTTCCTTCTCTGCCCCTCTCTCTATCTTTCTCTCCTTCTCTCCCTATCTCTCTCTCGCTCTACCCCTATCTCTCTCTCTCTCTCTCTCTCTCTCTCTCTCTCTCTCTCTCTCCGCCGGGAGTTGTGGCACACGAGTTGGCGTAACGGGTGGCAGTTCGGATAATAGGTGCACAGTTAGTGGGACCAGACAAGGCAACATTCTGAAGGGCTGTCTGGTAGGCTCCAATCACACCTTCAATACCTAGAGAAATGTTTTTGTTAGTTTGGTAATTTAGAGGGCAGTTATAAAGTAATATTATGTACCAATGGGTCACCAAAACTACACAGTTTTGTAGAAAAATTACCTGCACAGTTTGGATTTTGAGCGTTGGCATTGAGGGCAAATTCAAAGCTAACTTCATTCCTAGGAGGCAGGGCGCCTCCAAAACCATAGGCTGGAAACTGTTTATCCCTACAGAGTTATGTTTATTTAGAACTAGAGTTCTGTAAGCTATCTGCAGAAGCCAATTATTAGTCAAGTAGAATTCAATTATAAAGTTAATTCTAATTACCAATCATAGTCCTGAAGAACCTGGCCGACAGCAGACCAGGCCATCGTATACTGATTAACCCCCTGAGCGTTGAGATGGTGAAGAGAGGAGGGATCGTTGGGATGACCATTGCTGCCCGTGAAGTCGAACGCAACCTGAAACAATAATGTCATAATTAGCTCTAAGACTATGGCTCATTCTCGGGAACACTAAGTGGATAAACTGAAGCACTTCAATTTGGTGTTATGAGCTGTATGGATAATACAATACAGTTGAATCTATCGAATTATACTTTCTGAACTGCAGTTGTCTACCGTCTATTCCCCGTTCCCTAGATTTTGATTATTAGCTCTTACTCCTCTCACTTTCTCTCTCACTCTTACTTTCCATCTCGCTTTCCCTCTCACACTTGAAGTCAGCAACTTTAAATATACCTATCTAACCACTTATTATATACGGGCCGGGTTTGGGTATTCATATCATGCGAATTGGGAGACTTATTGAAATCAGCCCAATCCTCTCAGTTCCTCAGATTCTCCTGCATTTGCATTTCCCCTTCTAGGCTCTACCTCTCTAGGCTCTCTTTTCTCCAACTAGACAAAATGCTACAACCTCCAACAACGTTTTCCAATTTTGTTTTTGTCCACACTTTTAGAGAGCAAGGTATTGTTTTCTTCACGGGTAGAAAAGGTGAAGATTCGTACACGTACAAGCTCACAACCAAGAAACCAAGAAACTAGAAAGTCGGACGTCTATTATACGAGAGAGTTCCAGGCTCGGGAAAGAGGTTCATACGAATGTACCAGACACCATGGGTTCTGCTGAATCACAAAAACTACCGTCTATCGTACACTAGGTTATGCAGTCTTGACAAAGATTATACACACAGATTATACACAAGAAAATAAGACAATTAACACAATTTGGCAGATATTCAAAAAGAGAACAAGTAATTTAAACCGAGTAAATACAGTGATCTCATAAGTCCACGCTTATTTCACGCATTATTATTGCTTGATTACATTATATAAGACGTCTATTATAGCACTGATCAGATTTCAACAACATTATTACACATTTAGCATTATTAGTTGCCATTAGTTACCACTACAGTGTGTCATTACTCAGTTCAGACTTTCAGTCATGCCCAGTGACATGAGGATCCGTTGCTTCGTTCTAAAGAACCCACAACACCCCAGCAAGTAATCCCTGAATGCCTGGTTGGACAACACATACATAATGGGACTAAGGGTGCAGTTTAGTGGCAGCAGGAGAGTAATCGGCATCATCACCTCTCTGATCCTTCTCCTTCTTTCAGCATCCTCCCAGAGGGCAAAGTCGAGGATGGTGTAGATTAGAGGTGGCAGGTAGGTGATGGTTCTCACACTTGAAGTCAGCAACTTTAAATATACCTATCTAACCACTTATTATATACGGGCCGGGTTTGGGTATTCATATCATGCGCCTTGGGAGACTTATTGAAATCAGCCCAATCCTCTCAGTTCCTCAGATTCTCCTGCATTTGCATTTCCCCTTCTAGGCTCTACCTCTCTAGGCTCTCTTTTCTCCAACTAGACAAAATGCTACAACCTCCAACAACGTTTTCCAATTTTGTTTTTGTCCACACTTTTAGAGAGCAAGGTATTGTTTTCTTCACGGGTAGAAAAGGTGAAGATTCGTACACGTACAAGCTCACAACCAAGAAACCAAGAAACTAGAAAGTCGGACGTCTATTATACGAGAGAGTTCCAGGCTCGGGAAAGAGGTTCATACGAATGTACCAGACACCATGGGTTCTGCTGAATCACAAAAACTACCGTCTATCGTACACTAGGTTATGCAGTCTTGACAAAGATTATACACACAGATTATACACAAGAAAATAAGACAATTAACACAATTTGGCAGATATTCAAAAAGAGAACAAGTAATTTAAACCGAGTAAATACAGTGATCTCATAAGTCCACGCTTATTTCACGCATTATTATTGCTTGATTACATTATATAAGACGTCTATTATAGCACTGATCAGATTTCAACAACATTATTACACATTTAGCATTATTAGTTGCCATTAGTTACCACTACAGTGTGTCATTACTCAGTTCAGACTTTCAGTCATGCCCAGTGACATGAGGATCCGTTGCTTCGTTCTAAAGAACCCACAACACCCCAGCAAGTAATCCCTGAATGCCTGGTTGGACAACACATACATAATGGGACTAAGGGTGCAGTTTAGTGGCAGCAGGAGAGTAATCGGCATCATCACCTCTCTGATCCTTCTCCTTCTTTCAGCATCCTCCCAGAGGGCAAAGTCGAGGATGGTGTAGATTAGAGGTGGCAGGTAGGTGATGGTGATGAAGATCCGGATGAATTTGATGATGATGAACATCCTGCGATCCAGCCAACGGGCTCTGCTTTTTCGGGATTGTGCGAAGAGAACCGCTACCAGTCGGCAATTAGTGACAATTATTATAATCATGGGCGGGAAGATCATGATGGCCATGATGAAAAATGTCCAAACTGCGTCCCTGCCGTAGAAGTAATCCCCGTAACAGTGGAATGAGCGGGGGTCAAATATCACCCGAGGTTTTTCCAGGGTCAACTCCAATAACATCAGAGGGAGGCAGGATATGAAGAAAAAGAACCCTAGAAGAAGGATAAAGGGCCGCTTTTTCAGATTGTTCTTCACACCAGGCGGTTTCTTCAACATCCAAATACGATAACAAGAGATAACTGTGATGAGAAACAGCTTCCAAAGTAGGATAATATCATGCGCATAGAAGCTGAATAGACAGAACCCGTTGCCCAGCGCCCACTTGTTCATAATCAGAGTAGTCAGGACAGGCACGTACAGGAAGACAGACAAAGCAATGTCCACGATAGCCAAGATCCGTAGAAGCAGGACTGATATCTGGTCCGTTTTGATGGCGTCATGGAAGATAGAACCAAGGAGGGCGATTGTGTTGCCAACGAAGCCCACCGCGAAGATGATGGCCAGATAAACAATGACAAAGATTTGGAAGGAGTTGTTCATGTAGCTGATGTACCATTCAGAGTTTGGGTCGGAGAGAGTTCCAATTAGGTCAGTGATGTTGTCAATACTGTCCTTGTCCAGGTCAAACATGGTGGTTGGTGGAACTAGATAGGGATATTTGAAGGATACGGGCACGAAATTTTGGAAGGAACAATACAATATTGGGTACTACCATAGGGTACTATTATAACAGGGGTCACAATTCTACAGAGCCTCAAGGATCTACAAAGCAAAAGATGCCAATCAATAATATCGGTCTGCTGATAAAGAGGGGAAGCAAAGATTTAAAATAGCACTCATCTAATATCCGCTACCAAAGACTCACATATAATACCAAAGACGTAAGACCTCTTTGGGCACGTGACTAATAACGTAGCAAGGCGTCAGCACGAGGGATAGGGAGGGGCTGTAGAGAAATTGTCAGGATGTGATTTATAGAGCTACTGATCAAGGAGGATGGTTGCTAAGGAAGGATGGCATGGCTAAAGACAAAGAAAGTGACTTGATTGGCAATACCACTGTAACGGCGTGGATCATAGAGGGGAGTGAGGGGGATTGAGGGGGAGAGAGAGAGAGTGAGAGAGAGAGAGGGAGAGAGAGGGAGAGAGAGAGAGAGAGAGAGAGAGAGAGAGAGAGAGAGAGAGAGCGAGAGAGGGATAGATAGAGAGAGAGAAAAGGAACAAAAGTGCACCTGTGTTTCAATAACAATTTACCAGAATTACCAGAGACACAAATATTACAGCTCATCCCATGGTTTTGCGAGATTGCAGTGCGGGTATCAAATCCTTGATGGTAAAATTATCCGGGCCTCATACTACTCAAGGAGCATGTTAGAATGGCACTGTGACGCATGATTGTAAAGGAAGGAGTGATATTTTGTGGGAGCTGGAATTCTGGAAACTGTTGAAACGAGATGATAATGTAACGGAGAGGCGTGACAAAAAGAAAAGACGATTTAGAGGAAGAGAAAAAGAGAGAGAAGGAGAAAGAAAGAGGGAGAGAGAGGCAGAGAGAGAGATAGAGAGAGATAGAGAGAGATAGCGTGAAGGATTGAAACATTATCACGTGACTATGTTCGATGACCACCAGATGGTTTGACGCGGTCACGGGGGGCAGCAATATACCACCACTGCAAAGAGAAATTTCGGCGAATTATCATATCAAGTCGAAATGCTCAAGGTCGCTTCATATTTAACACTCTCCCTCACATCATTTCAATAACTTTCAAAAATGTGCTGAAGCCCGAACGTTGGGTCCATGCTGCGTCAGGTCCAAAGCAGTACAAACGAGGAAAGACACACATACACACACACACACAGCTGCTGCAGTAGACCAGTACAAATTATTCAAATGACCCGGCAATCCACTAAAGCAGATGAGGGCTCCTAGCCTGTAAGACAAAGGTTATTCCATATATGCAGTAGAGGCCGCGTGCAGCGGGGCCAATCCGTTAGCGTGATGTTGTTGTTGTTTTTGAAAGCGGTTGGTGCATTTTGGGGCCTTTGTTAGGGGCCCACAGTTGACCATAGGAGGCTTCGTTAGCGTGATGAGAGGGTCATTATAAAACATGGCCTGGTGGTGTGATATGTTTTTCATTTTAGGCCCTATACTAGATCAGTAACCCTAGTCCTCTTAAAAAGGCGCCCATAATTGAACTTAAATTGGACGAGCCATCATCGTCAGTTTTAGCATAGCGGTGCTAAGTGCAGTTGTAACAACTACTACTGAACTAATGAGCCTCCCTGCTAGAAAGTGAGCGAAGGAGAGAGAGAGAGAGAGAGAGAGA
>AVPN01000267.1:18709-30990 GCA_000695325.1 Pleurobrachia bachei | reverse complement strand
TTGGAATGCGCTGCAATCCCCTCGTTTGCGCTGCCGCGGCACCCCGCAACGAGGGGATTGAAGCGAATGCCGCGCGCGCGTTTGTACTGAGCTCAGAACAGTCGAAGATAACTTTGCGGTCGAGAATTCGGCGGTGCCTATAACTTTGGCTCCTGAATTCCGTTTGACTTGATCTTTTCACCAGTTTTTAAATCAGATAATTTTCTACCTTGCTGTTTTTAAAAGAAGTTAATTGGATTTCAGGGGGCTGAGGAATAGCCGTTTAAAGAAGGGTTGTTTTCAAAAAGTGACGTCACAGGTTCCTGCAGGGACACCTTGGTTCCAATTTTCATTTAAATTTCAAATTTTTTCGATGAAACCGCACTCGATTTTGCGGAGTTTGGTTCATATCTCCTGTTCCTGATAAGATAAAGACTTGAAACCGGTTGCATTTGAAAGCTCTTATCTTTCCCTTTCTAACGATACCAAAACAATTTCTGTACCTTATCTGGAACTGGAGATATGATTGATTATGCATTCCCCCCCAGCGCGGTATTCCCTCCAGGCCCTTTGTAAAAGGGCCTGTAGCATATGCCAAGTTGTTTCGCCTTTCGGGCTTCGGCTGAAAAGTCATAACTTATCCCTCGTTAAACGTTCGGGTACTGAATCTGAAAAGTTTTGTACTCTCACAATGGCCGAGTCCCGCAATAAATTTCACATTTGATATTTTACAGACTACAGTTTCATCAAGTTTCAGTAGTCAGTAGTGCTCCGTCAAATTGGCCTCACGCACAGACCACAGTTCCCTCATGCGTCGTTCCAAGGGCTATAGCTAACAACATTATATGCTTTTGCCCGTTTTAGACGCCGTGTATCATACTGGGAAAAACGCATGGGACGGGTGCGCTGTGCGTGTGGCCAACATGATACCTCTAATATTAGCCTCAACCTCCTGTCCCGGCGAATTACTGTCATTGCACCCAACTGCAAGAAGGATGAAACGGTTTCTCAATTTGAATTTGCGATTTTTGTATCGGATAAAACAATCAATGCATGGACTGTAAAATTGAAAGTTCCAACTTCCATCCACAAATCAAACGAATAAGAAAGTTTGTGTTTATCTATCAGTCCACAGTCACACCCCGTCTGTTCAGGATGAAGCCTATTCTGCTGCAGGCCCACGAGAGGTCTCTCACGAAGATTCTCTACAACAAGGACGGTGATCTCCTGTTCACAGCCTCCAAACACAACCTCCCCAATGTGTGGTGGTCGATCAATGGGGAGCGGTTGGGAACGTACAATGGACACAATGGTGCCATATGGGACATGGCCGTGACGTCCGACTCAATGACATTGTGTACAGCCAGTGCTGATCAGTCAGCCATTCTGTGGGACACAGAGACTGGTATGAAATTTTGATATTTTGTGATCAGTTATTTTGCTGGTTTGCTGGGATTTTTGTACTTCGTAGGTTATTTTAATTATCGAATTAAATTTCCCTTAAATTTCAGGTAAAATCATGCATCAGCTGACGGCTAAGTCCCCCGTTCGTTCCTGCGGGTTTTCCCTGACGAACAACATTCTATGTGTGACTACGGATAAAGCTATGAACCAGCCTTGTTTTATCAAATTTTACGATGTTAGGGATGGGAACCAGGTAAAAATTAAAATCTTTCTGTTATGGCTGTGATAAACGTCCAAATCCACTCGAAAATGCAAACTCCCCTGCCATGCCCTGCTTCTTACTTTCACACTAAACTTGACACCATAACAACTTGTTTACAGCTAGAGAACAGCGCCCCGTTCCGTGATATTGAGATGACTGATTCCAAAGTGAACAGAATGATCTGGGGAACAGTAGAGGATTATATCATTACCGGTCACGAGAATGGAGAGCTCCGTCAGTATGATTGGAAGACTGGTAAGTTTGATTTGCTAAATTTTACATTTTTTTATTATCCCCATTCCCTCCCGTTCATATTTTATTTATTATTTCCCTAGCCACTATTTAACAAGTTTCATCCAGGTGAGAAGATAAAGACGGTACACGAGCATGAGAATCTGATTAAAGATCTTCAGCTATCCAAGGATAGGACGATGCTCGTGACAGCCTCTAAGGACACCACCTCCAAACTGTTTGATGCCAAAGATTTCAAAGAGTTGAAGTCCTTCAAGACAGACCGGCCTGTGAACAGCGCAGCTATTTCCCCCCTCAAGCACCATATTCTCCTTGGTGGAGGTCAGGAAGCGATGGAGGTCACGACATCCCACACTAAGAGCGGGAAATTCGAGGCCCGGTTCTTCCACCTCATATTTGAGGAGGAAATTGGACGGGTAAAGGGACACTTCGGTCCAATCAATACCCTCGCCTTCCACCCCAGTGGCAAGCAGTATTCCAGTGGAGCTGAGGATGGTTACGTGAGAATACACGATTTTGACCAGTCTTACTACGACTTTGAATATGACTTTTAAAATATAATTTATTCTGGTTTCATCTTAAACTCCTTTTCGTTTTTTATTTTATCCGATGAAGTCGTGATTTAGGGAAATGAGGGAAGCAAAAACTAACTAATCATCATTTAAAATGTATAGGGAAGGAGAAGTAATGGAGGTTAATGACCAGAACTTGGCTGCACTGTCCAACTACTTGGAACAGACTCTCAGCCCCGCTCCTGAGACCAGGAAAGAAGGTACTTTGATCCCTCTATGTATTTAGTGTTTAGGTACTTTCATTCTCCTCTTACCTCTAGCTCTATTTTCTACGTTCCCGTATATACTTAATCACTTTGTTGGTGTACCTTCAAATATTTCTCTCATCTTCAACTCCTTGTCCATCTCTAAGTTCTAACCTCCCTCACCAATTTCAGCCGAGAAGTTTCTCGCGACGGTTGAAGTCCAGAGGAACTTTCCAATTCTAATCCTCAAGCTGATCTCCATGGAAAGCGCCTCCATCAGTATTCGGGTCGCTGGTAAGTTTTTGGTATTTCCCCATCTCTGTGTCTATCTGTTTCTGACTCTGTGCAGGGTATGTCTGTCTATATGTCCGCCTGTCTTTCTATTTCTTTCCACCCCCTTTCTCTCTCCCTCTCTCATCCCTGAATATTGTCAAGACACTCCCATTTAGGTGCTGTCTACTTCAAAAACATGATAAAGCGACTGTGGAAAGTGGATGGACCCGAAGATAAAATATCGGCCGAGGATAGGGCTCAAGTTAAGACCCTTATTGTTGACCTCATGCTGAGCAGCCCCGAGCAGGTCCAGAGGCAGGTGAGCAGTTTGAAATGTCATTTCACCCCGGTCCCCAGGTCCATTTGTGATTCGAGGATGTTTGAGAGGAGCGTGTAAGATTTTGCCACTGTTGTCCCACTTTGCCGCCGCTTCTTTGGTGGAACGCGCATCGTCTCAAATCTTGCGAAAGGAGCGCAACTTTCGCGCGCCCGGACCTCAATATCTTCAAATCTGACTCCGCCGCCTCCATTCATCACCGGCAGGCGGAGTTTTGTGAGTGTTCATTGTTCAAAAGTGGCGCAATTTTCACCATAACCCCCCTCTCTCTGTCTCTCTCCATCCCCCTCTCTCTCCCACAGTTGAGTGATGCAATAACGATCATCGGAGCGGAGGATTTCCCTGCAAAATGGGAAAACCTGATCGGTGATATGGTGTCTAAATTTGAAACTGGCAACTTCCACGTTATCAACGGGATACTGCAAACTGCCCACAGTCTATTTAAAAGGTAGGTTAGAGACTACAAACATGACTTCAATAACGGGACTAAATTTGCAAACAAGAAAAATTTGGGCTATTTAAGTTTAACTTCAAGGAAACGGGTGAATGGCTCTTATCGCTCTATCACATTGCCAGGTATCGGTATGAGATGCGATCGGACGAGCTGTTTACAGAGATTAAGTTTGTGATTCAGCATTTCGGGGAGCCTCTAACAGTACTATTTGAGGTAAGCACTAGAGGCAATCCTCTTTTTACTAGTGTATATTTGTTATTTTATAACCCTCCCTTTACATTTGTAACACAGTCTAACCAGTGTCTAACGAACTTCATTCCATAACACAGAAACTTCTGGGGCTAGCAGAGCAGCATGCGTCAGATGTTAACGCCCTGAAAGTGGTCTTCAACTCTCTAGTTACCATCTCCAAATGTTTCTACTCACTCAACGTTCAGGTAAATAATAACTTGTCACAATCCCCCACCCAGTGACGTTAAAAGAGGGTAGTACGCCATGTGCAAACACAATTCAAAAGTAGAGAATCTAACTTGAAAGAACCTAACTTAAATCTAACTTGAAAATCACGTCCAGGATTTACCCGAGTTCTTTGAAGATAACATGGCACGATGGTTCCCCCGGTTTCTGCCCATGTTGAAACTGGAAAATAAACTCCTTCTAACAGATGTACGTGAGTGTAAAACGTAGAAAACAAATGTTAACCCCTAACAAATGTTATGAAACATTTCAATTACAACCACCTGGCACATAATCCCGGTCTATTTTACTGTCGGCCCCGATATGGAGAATAGACGGTATTTATACCCTTTCCCCCGAGCATTCCGGTAAATCAGAATGTGACTCCAATTCCCAATCAGGACGCGGAAGAAGTTGGTCTGCTGGAGATGTTGAAGTCTCAGATCTGTGAAAATGTGGCACTATACGCCCAGAAGTATGACGAAGAGTTCGCTACCTACCTACCCGGCTTCGTGGAGGCTGTCTGGGAGTTGTTACTATCTACATCTCAGGAGGTTTTTATACACTTGGAAATTACCTTTTATCTCAAACTCCTGGTGATCCACCCAATACATTACTAATAAATCTAGTAATGTACATTACACTTTTCAGGTGAAATACGATTTGTTGGTGAGCAATGCCATCAAATTCCTAACCTCTGTGGCAGAGCGGCCCCAGTATGCTGAACTCTTCTCAAACGATGACATTCTTACAAAAATCTGTGAGAAGGTCCTTGTTCCAAACATGAAACTACGAGGTGATTATTGTCCCTAGTCAGCTACCCAAACTGCTGGCATCCGCTTGGTTATAATTTAACTCTCCATAATATTCTCTCTTTCTAAATCCACTCTCACGCTAGCTAATACGATCGATCGAAATCAAAACTCTTCTCTTAAACCATGCCTTCCCCTCCTCTGGATCTACTACCACTATTATACCTCCCCCATCCGCAGAGTCTGATGTGGAGTTGTTCGAGGACAACCCCTTCCAGTACATCCGAGCTGATGTAGAGGGATCAGATGCAGAAACACGCCGCCGATCAGCCAGCGACTTTGTCCGAGCTCTCTGTAATGTAAAGGAGCAGACTGTTTCCGGAATATTCTCGGCTTATCTTGGGAATCTGCTGGGGGTAAGTAGATAGTAGGAACCGACCGAATCAAGAAATGCTGATTGGCTGATAACCAGTCATGTGACCTAAATAACAAGTTCTGATTGGTCAGTGTTGTATTGTGAAATTACACCACAACGTCCTCTTTATTTAGCACTCTATATTCCAGGGAACTTCTGGAAATAAGTGGATTGACAAGGAAGCAGCAATTTACATTGTCATTTCTCTAGCGGTGAAGACAAAAACAGAAAAACATGGCGCAACAACCTCAAATAGCTTTATCAATCTTGGTTAGTTGATCAGGGGACTCGTTTTCCTGTGTATTGCCGTTTACACTTTGTCATACTTTCTAACCTATCAAATTAGGTCAGATTTTGTCCCGACTAAATTATCCTTTGTTATGTTCTAACCCTCCTTTCTCAGTTGATTTCTACAACACCCAGATCAAGGCGGATCTGACCTCATCGGAAACCCACCCTATTGTAAAAGCTGCTGCTATCAAGTACATCATGACGTTCAGAATGATGTTACCTCGTGACGTCATAGTGTCGTCACTACCCATGCTGGTTGGACTTGTCAGCGAGAAATCTATTGTACGTGTTTTTGGGGGGTTGTCTGAATTTAAGTGAATTGAGGGATGACAGAAAGATAGTTTGAGCTAGTCAAGAACTTTTTAATTAGTTCACCAAATATCACCCAGCACATTTTCAGGTGGTCCACAGTTACGCGGCTACTGCAATTGAGAAGATTCTGATCATCAAGATGCCAAATTATGTCTCAATTTCTGCGGCCGAGCTGGCACCCGAGTTTGAGAAACTACTGACAAACCTGTTCAACTCCTTCAAATACGAGGGTAGTGGAGAGAATGAAGTAAGTGTGGTTCTAGATCTAATAAACCCCACCCGCCCTAGTTATCTTTCACAGGACATACTTCAGAATTAATTGTTTCAGTATCCATACAATTTATCTAGCACTGATGTCTGACCCTGTTTCTAACAATCAATTAAAGATAAACAACGATTTAGCAGTACTGAAATTCAATTAAGAACATCCTCTGTGTTTGTCAGTACTGATGTGTAAACATATTTCTAACACCCTCTCTCAGTACTTGATGAAGCTAGTCATGAGGAGTGTTAGTTTGATGAAGGCTAACCTACCTGTCCCCATTGTGCAACATCTTACCGGGGTTCTGACAGGTAACTATCCAATACAATCCGCTTCAAATCCTTTTTAGGCCACTATTTGATACGTCCCTTGTCAATCAACTCTTTACAAAAACCTCTCTCGCGTAAAACCGGGTGGCCCAAAATAATGAGATACAGGAGTCAATATTTAAATAATAGTAGTGCTATCAACTAATTTCATCAACTACAACGTAAAACTTTTATTGAGCGTCTTCGATGTCATGTCACACCCGCCGACACAATTGGTGTGAATAATGAAATCTATCAACTAATTCTCAAACTTCCACAGCCAAATTGACGGAGATTTGCCGGAATCCCAGTCAGCCGCATTTCAACCATTACGTGTTTGAGACATTCTCTTGTCTTATCCGAGGCAGTTGCATCGGCAAACCTGAGAACATTACAGGTAAGATGTTTAAATACTTACTACCACATTTAAACATCTCCCTATCTGGGCCGCTAGGACGGATGTTTTGTTTTGGATTTCCTTCAGCCCTATCCCGGCCCTGGTCACTTTCCAGTTTCCAGATAATTTGAGTCATCCCTAACTCTTTATCTCTCTACTTCCAGGATTTGAGTCGGCCCTGTTCCCGGTTTTCCAGGAAATCCTTCAGAAAGATGTTACCGAGTTTATTCCCTACGTCTTCCAAGTGTTGTCACTTATGTTGGAGCTTCAGAACAGGCCCATCCCCGGCCAATACATGGCCCTGTTCCCCTTCCTTCTGACCCCTCTTCTGTGGGAGAGACCCGGATCCATACCGCCTCTCACCCGTCTCATTCAGGTTAGTTGGCAGATTAGGGAATGCCAGCATGGCACTTGAATTCGGATGTGGATGGGCTGGGGAGGGCTATTCGACATTCGTTTTAAACATGGGAACCTTTAATTTGAGTTTTGATGGGGTTTTGATTTTGTAGTACTGTGGAGGCAATTTTGATAATACCACACAGTTTCCAACAAATATATCTTTCAGGCGTTCATCGAGAAGAATCCAGAGGGAGTGAAGGATAGCATCAGCAGTATTCTGGGAATATTCCAGAAACTAATTGCATCAAGATCAAATGATCACTTTGGGTTTTATCTCCTGAACACCATGATTGAACATCTGGACAAGGCCACCTTCACAGCGAGTGTCAAGGGAGTGTTCATGTTGCTCTTCCAACGAATGCAGTCAAGTAAGAGAAATTATTGGAATTTAAAACGAATACAAATACGATAATCGGTCGGTTCCTGTTAGAACTATTCCTTGTTTTCTCTGGACAGGCTCTATAATACTCAGAACTAAATGATATTACTGGAAATATTAAAATTCTCTGTTTCAGGCAAAACTACAAAGTTCATGAGGAGTTTCATTGTGTTTATGAGCCTGTTCGCAGCACAGGTCGGAGCTCAACCTCTCATTGAGACAGTTGATAGTATCCAGGCTGGCCTATTTGGAATGGTCCTCGAGAAGATCTTCATTGCTGAACTGCAGAAAGTGACTGGTAAGCTAATTTGACGAGACCCTGAGTTGCCAGAATTACATTATTTTCACCAAAACTTTATAATTCACATGCGCCGTTTTGAAATCGTTACACCCCATTATTCCAGGTGAGACTGACAGGAAGATTGCAGCAGTGGGTGTTATAAAGTTGCTAACGGAGGGTCCTGCCATGCTCAATGACAACTATGTGAAGTGGTGGGCACCCCTCCTGACTGCCCTAATCCACATGTTTGAGGAGAGCGCTGATACATCAGTTCCTGCGGTAAGTTTTAATTGTGTAGTTTTAAGATAATACAGGGTGGTCCATAAATTATGGACAACCTCCCGCTTGTAATATTCTTGATCCATTCCTAATATGTTTCACTCTGCAGGATGAACATTTTATTGAGATAGAGGATACCCCCGGCTACTCGACAGCCTTCAACCAGCTCGTCTTTGCGACCAAGAAACCTACCGATCCATTTGGAGCAAGTGTGGCAAATCCCCGACAACTGCTCGCTGAGAGCCTCCAGAAATTAAGTGTCCGATATCCTGGCAAGTTGACACCGCTCATTCAGCAGGGTGTCACGGGACCCGCTTTAGGCAAGATCCAGGAATATCTTAGTGCGGCTAACATCGCATCCTTGAGCTGAACCGTGAGACAATAACAACACGTCATGGTGTAGTGTTTTATCCGAATTTTTAACGTTTTTAGAGCCCCAAAATTACACCCTTCCCTCAAAAGAATGTATGAGTGACCATGGACTACTTAACATTCTAAGTCCATCATATTATATCTTTAGTCTAACGTAGTAAAACAGAAAACACATCTCTTTTTATTAATTTATACGTTTTGAATTTCAGTATGTATTTGACACTGCAAAGTAAAGTGTGAAAAACGTTTCGAACCCAGCGAATATAACGAATTATAAAATCCCAATCATCACAACTTCCTTTAGCAGGCCATTTGTACAGGTCTGGGTGATCTCAGTGAACTGTCTAACATTTCATATCGCTCTGTCTCTCCCAACCAGAGTGGCTGCTCCGTGAAACTCTCGTATGCGGGTATTATTGTTGTCGAGCTGTATCCCCCCATGGCGCCCAGGAGTACATTTATCATACTCGCACTGAGATCGAGAAGAGAGAACCGCCGTTGTGATGTTGCCTCCATCTTGGCATGTTCGATACTATTGTCACAGATTGATACCACAAAGTCTGATATAACCGGCAGGACTTCCTCCTTGGTAGAGGTGGTCGAGAATTGGGACATTTTCCGTTTGACATCCCGTTTAATCTCACCGAGTTCTTGGGTAACTTGTGTGGCTTCTTCGGGCAGGTCGACAAGTGATTCCGTGAGAACGATGGCGGGTACTTCCTCTTCTTGTTTGGTGGTTTTGGTTGTGGATTGTGCAATGTGGATATCCAAATATTGATGGGTTTGGCCACTGAAACAAAAATGGTGTGTTAGTGAAATGATAAATGTCACGTGATACAAAATAGTGTGTTGATATAATTGTCTACATACTCTGTTCGAGTGATGGTGATTGATGGCGGTATGTAGTGCACAGGAACGTGGTATAGTTGACGGTTCACTGTAGATGGATTAGCCACGAACCTCTTTATTGGTTCTGGTGATGGTCTCATGAGTGTGGCTTCCGGTTGTCTCAGCTCCTCTGGAACTATGCAAGTGAATTCCTCTTCGCTTAGTGACGCCAGAGTGGAGCGATCATCGTAGTAAATTGAAACTGTTTCAGAATCATCATCTGTACAAATGGGTTCAGTGTGAGCAAATTGGTGATTATGATTATGAATGATTCTATTGACTTATATTCTCTAATTGAATAGAAAGTTCAAGTTTACTATAGCTATCAATGACTTACACGATAGAACATCGTAGCTTATGTTTTCTGTACATTCGATTGTGGCATATTTTGTGGCTCTCACAGGAAGGACTGTCGCCCGCACGGTTTCAGAAACTGTTCTTGCAACATCGTAGGCTGAGTTTCGGGCCATTGCCGATGCTGAACTACAACCGCAACCCATATTTCTGCTTCACAATGTGTTCTTTTTGTCAAGATTCAAGTTAAAGTTTTGAATAGGTTCAAGGAAATCAAGGTCACAATTCTGGGTATGCGGCCAGAGGAACACACGTGAAAATTTCGCCCGCAAAGTTATTTCCGCTGGGAATGCTCAGATTTCTTGGTGCGCGCGGGTTATTACGCGCAAAATATCATTTTGTGCCGCGCCGCGCATCTTCGAAAGTGATGTCGAGCTCAGCAGATAAAGTTCCGCACTGGATGTCGCCCAAGGAAATTCTAGCGTTGAGGTGGCAACGGATGCTAATGTGCTATAGTAACGCTTCGTTTCGTAGTCTTGTACTTTGAACACCCACACTTACCGGGAAATCAGGTGTCATTGGCGGGAAAATGTTAACACCTGGGCGTGCCGGGGAAGGCACCTCAGTCACAATGGCATTTCTGCAGAACTTTCTAGCTCTGCCTGGCATTTATCCATCATCATCATGTCTGTTTTATATAGCTCCAGGATTCTCATGTCAGCAGAATGAAGGAGGTGTTTAACATACCAGCACGATCAAATGGCAATGCCCCAATACACCTGGCGTGGCAGAATAAGCAGGTACACAAATTGGCCACTGTTCTTGTTCTAAACACACAGTAGTAACAATGTAGAAACACAATCAACCTGTTTCCCTCACTAGGGATCATATCTGGCAGTAGGAGGAGTGAATAGAACAGTTAACATATACGATCGACACGGTGAGCTTGTTGATGATATCTCCCTACCAGGCTCCTGTAGCGGGCTGAAATGGGACTCCGAGGGGAACACTCTAGCGATCATTCAGGTACCTCGCTTTACCCCTCTCTTTCTTGGAGGGAAATAATTCTGCACCTTTTTTCTCACCTTCTTGCATGTCTTTTCCCAAAAATGAACTTCTTCTTTTCTCTGAAACCCACAAAAGCACAGCTTAAGGGTCCGCAGGATTCTATTCTTCTGTCAGTCACCGCGATCAATCCAGGACAAGTCAGGTGTTGTATATCTTTGGGACGCTAACAGTCGAACTCAACAACCCCTCGATTGACCCGAAGCACTATGTGACTGCAAACACACGACCTCGTTGATACCTGGACTGTTGGCCATCGGAACGGGCAAGGGAAATCTGCTGATATACAATCACGGAACCGGAAGAAAGGTGAGAAACTGGTAATTGGGTGGTGAGTGAGTTTTTTGGGAAATGGGATTTTGGTGTGGACGATGTTTCAATTAAACACACTCACTCTTTCTCTCTCTCTCTCTCTCTCACACACAGTCTCTATCTCACTCTTTCTCTCTCTCGTTCTCTCCCTCTTCCCTCCCCTAACTCTCTCTCGCTCTCTCTCTCTCTCTCTCTCCCACTCTTCCTGCCTCCCTCTCCCCTCTATTCCATCTCTCTCTCACTCTATTCCCCCTCTCTCTCTCTCTCCTCTCTTTCTTTCTCTCTCCCCCTCCCTTCACTCAATTCCCTCTCTCTCCCTGACTCACGTGGATATGAGAAAGAAGTACACATCCGCCATATACAATTTGTATACACACGAACACACACACACGTGATAGTGGGGGGATAGTGCAGCATCTCAGCAGTCAGAGAGCACGTTAATTTGTTCGTGTGTGTTTGTGCGAGTGTGTGTACAGATATATGCGTAGTGCTAAAGTGACTTGTAACACTGCAGGGGTGCTAGAATAGTTAGCTCAGCACTATGCCCTCGAATTATGAGAAGTGCTCATTATTACATCAAACCTCATAACATCATCATTATAATGGGGCACTCTTCCGAGAAAGACGTTGTTTCACTTCCAATCAATATAACATACCATCATCTGTCACAAAGTTCAATTTAAGTTTGTGGCAATTTTCCTGCTGAGAGTAACTGGCAATATGCCTCATTTCTCCGATATAGTGGCAGTACTGTAAACACTGCTCAATTCCCTCCCGCTCTCAGACCTCAGTTTCCCAATCTCCGTTCCCTTCCGCCAGGTCCCAATCTTGGGTAAACATAGCAAGAGGATTATCTGTGGAGCTTGGAATTCCCAGCATCTACTGGCACTGGGTAGTGAGGACAGAATGCTGACTTGCAGTACAGTGGAGGGGGATACCGTTCGATCAACCAGTCTCAGGTTAGTCGGGTGATTGTCCTCTCTTTCATGCTCCATATAATATCAAGCGAAATACCGTCTGCGGCAAAAAAAACGTCCTCCCTAAACCACCATAGTTGCCGGTATGGTGGAGGGCTGTAACTTGGCAGGCTTACTCTATGAGA
>AVPN01000266.1:50376-67490 GCA_000695325.1 Pleurobrachia bachei | reverse complement strand
GAGGTAACCATGGTAACGGGGTGGGGGGAAGGTAACCATGGTAACGGGGTGGGGAGAGGTAACTATGGTAACGGGGTGTGGGAAGATAACCATGGTAACGGGAGGAATCATCCACTAATTCGTCGTTAACATCACCCCATATCTTCCATTATATCTCAGTGAAACTCTCAAATTAGGTTTCTAAACAATGCGACACAGACATGAGCACAATAATTATAACTGTCTTCTTCTCCTTCTTCTCTACACTATTTCACAATATCTGATCAGCAAACAATTATACGTAACTCTACCAGCTAATAATAAATATTGTTTGTACCAAAGATTTTCTCCAGATCAAAGTCATTTAAAATGTCTTTCAAAAGAAAGTATTCTCATTTGCAAAGTATATTCCACGGTATATTAGGTCCAGCTGTTATCCGGCACAGCAATTCCTTTAAAAATGAAAGTCCTCGCATATACTAGTCCTTAGTCCTTTGGCATATTGCATCAATTCTGATGAATCTAGAGTGACATAAAGATGGGTGACAATTCCCAGATTTCACCTAATAACTGTCATCTGTAATATGAAATTGAATCTAGAGTATATCGCTGGCGGTAACCTTGAGTATATCACTGCAGGTCAGGCCTGGTAGTTACCCAGTAATATCTAGAGTACATCACTACAACTATCCCACCGGAAGGTAACACAATACCAGCACGACTTGAAGGCCCTCTTGGAAAACTCCCTCATCCTCTTGATCCTTACAAAATACACAAAACTGTTCGCCACCGAGTTCAGCATGGCCAGGGAGGTTGTAATCTCCAGACCACACAAATAGACCTCATTACTAAACTGAAGATTGGACATGAAAACCACGGACGTGGTGATGATTGGGAGGTTTAGAAACACACACAAGAGTGTGATTATCAGTATTGTTTTGGTAGCTTTGGCCTTTTGGACGCTCCTCGTCACGGGGGAATTACCCCCGAAACCACTAGCGGTAGTACCACCACACCCGCTAACCGCACTGGTTCTGGTGGAGCTACAGGATGTTACAGCCGCTGTGTTGCTTTTCCGTTGTACTCTCTTCAGATTCACCACGCATATCACCCCGGCAACTGTTCCCACGAGCAACGGTCCTCCTATCTCGCCAAACAGGGTGAAAATAGCAAACAGTAGATGTTGGATCACCTTGTCAAAAACTCCGTGGAGACCGTAAAAGTGGCAAGAGAGCCGCTCCGGAAAGTAGACGGAGTGAACTCCAAGGAGCAGGGGTGGGAGAGATTCTTGGATTATCAGCAGGATACCATATCCCGACATTGCAAGAACTATAGACCCCTTGGTACAGGACCGGAACGGGTATATCAGATTAAAAGCCCTCATCACAGACAACACAGCAATCAGAAACATGGAGTACCGTATCGTAACCTCACACAGAATATCCCAAAGTGTGCACAGGATGCTAACACTAAACATGCCAGGAGCTCCCCCAAGTAGGAATGAGATGGAGACAGGCAGGTTCAGGAGACATATAACCAAGTCAGTTGCGGATATTACCCGGTATACCAGGGTACAGGTCTTGTTACGGTTCCGGGAGGTGAAGAAATAGGCAAGTGCGAGGAGGTTTGAGGGGAGTCCAACTACCAGACATAGCAGGGAGGCCGTACCGAATATATACATGCTAGGGAAGATGGGGTTTTGGTTAAAATAAAAAGAGAGTGACTCTTATGGATTATCCCAACGTATTTTAACAGCATGAAGTGATGCGAGTGATCTAGTTTCATTAAAATTGAGGCTGATATTTTTTTCGACAACCGACTAGTTAGGGCTAATATGGAGCCATATAACTATAAGCTTTGATTGCCTATAGTATATTATCAAAAGAACTCTTCTAGAACAATTTAAGATGAGAACAGTTAAAACGGGGTGTCGACCCCCTAACAAGATTGAAAATGTAGGGAGAAGGCATATCACGATACTCCAGGAGCACGGAGAAGCTGCAGAAAAAGGCATGTGACGATCCAATCTCATTTGTGAGACGCATGAAGTGTGTGTAAACTGTAACATCATTATATATAACCAAAAATGATGTTACAGTTTACACACACTTCATGCGTCTCACAAATGAGATTGGAATATATTATATTCCCATATTCAAAGATAAAGAGGATCTATAATTGACTGCTCCGGACTTTTGTTAGAATTTAGGAGAACAAAATAAGTGTCGGGATAGTACTGCAGCAAGATACTCTGTATATACTGGAGTCCATTAATAACACAATGAACTCTGCTACTCTATCCCAATTGAACAGCTTTAAATGGAACTAAAGTAACTATAAATAACTTTGTTCGGCGCTGAGTAATGCATTAGGTCATTCAAAAATCAAAAGTAACTAGATATCGATGGTTATTTAGTTGAATGGCCATCAAATCTTTTGTCTGGAGCTGCTTAAATAATAAATGCATATCTAACAGGCATAATGGTTTAAAGCTTTTAAAACTTTGTCTCGCTTTGACGTAGTTGCATTTAAATATATCACGCAGATTGGTTAAAATCTATAGCTAAACAATATATCTCCCATTGGCCGGGGAGGTGATAACCAATGGAAGATTGGCATTATGATCTATATCACACCACAATATTATTTAGATCGTGAGTCCAATATTATCACAGCTTTTATGCATCGTTAAAATAAATAGCGTTAAAAGCGTTAAAATATGGGCCAAGATATATAGCCAAGAATCAAAACACGATCCATCACGTGATACAACTGTTGATAGCAAATCAATTAACAGCTACATACTAATTAACATATCAATTAACATATAAATTAACATATTATCAATTTAATAAACCTATAATCAGGTCACGCTATTGGTTTCGGCGATCACGAGTGGACCAAACGATCTAGTAGTGGAAAGAAGTGGGGAGAAACTGATACAAGTTCGCGTTGCCTATGGGGGCAATGAAAACTCACGCATCGGTAAATTACAATGACAACGAAATTACCCTGCATGTCTTGAGGGGTAATTTCGTTATGAAATGACATGATCGGAGTTAAAATATATAACGCAGTATAGCTAGCACTTGTTGTGCTTCAGCATTTATGGATCCGTTGATCGAACGTATAAAGATTTCAACTAGATAATTCTTTAATTGTACGTTGCAGACGTACGGACAAGATTTCTAAAAAAGGCTATTATAAGATCCAGACTTATTTGCCTTTTTTAGAAATCTCTGGAACAAGTTGTGAAACACCCCCTGCATATTATCCAAATGCTAACTACATATGCCCCTCCTCAGCTAAGATTCCATGTCGAGGCTCAGCTACTACAGCCCTTACTGGCGTGACCGAATTCACCCTACGAGACCAGTCAGAGGAATTGTGTATGAGTACTGATGGGCTCTATAGGATAACTGTTACTAACTCGGGAAGCAGGCCTGTGACCATTTACAAGGTATAATAAGCTGCAATCTAGGGGGGGGGGTATTTACTTGTATGATACTGTTATTATAATAGCAGTATCATACTAGTATGTCTCTATGTACAGAGACATACTATTATGATAGGGACATGTGCCTCCCTCCCACGTCATGTAGGGGACGATTAACCATCTGTCGAAAGTTGGGGGGGTCAGCTGTAGATTACGAAAGAGAGACATAAGTTAGCAGAGACGATAAATAATGGGTTAGGTTGAGATAAAGAGCGAGGGAGATGGATAAGAAGAGAAAGAGACGGATCTAGTTATTGTCAAATTGAAATAATAGTTATGGTTATACAGCTATGGAGCAATATATACATACCACTAGAAGGGAGAGAAGGGAGGCCGGAGGGGTGACAATTTCAACAAAAATCCGACTTTTATACAGCTATAAAAGTCGAAAATGATATTATAGCCATGCAACTCCCGCAAAATCCTCTCCTCCCCTGCAGGTGTACACAGCACTCCCGCAAAACCCTCTCCTCCCCTCGGACGCTCTCGAGTCTCTGGACACTCTTCGGAACTCGTGTGGGGAACAGGGAGATATTCTATCCTCAGCATGCTCCAAGGCGTACCAAGATCTAACTAACTCCATCAACGAACATAACAAAAAATTCCAAGGTAACAAATTACATGTTGATATTTTACTACTCGTGAATACTCAATGAATTTGAACAACCGTCAGTCTTAGGAAGCAGTTAGGAAGGTATAGAATGTCTTTGTGGTTCTCAAAGAATACAACCTGGTGGTCCAAAGATTGTTGAGTTATGGTTTGCGATCGGTGTGGTGTCAAAATGCCCAAAATTGTCAAAGGAATTAATTCCGAATTAAAGAATCCCGATTCCGCTAGCACGATCATTATGGACGTACTATAGCTTCTAGAAGAACACCTTTCGAAATATTTAATGTACGATTTAAAGTTTAAAGGTCGCAAAGGCCAAAGCTGTGGCCTTATAATAAAGTCGGACCCGATTTATTGGGAGAATAAACTTGACAAGCTGCATCCTTGCCCTCAATCCACAGGACAACTGGGCATGGGAACTGGGCCGGGCACATCAACCTCCCTGGAGAGTGGGGGGTGATCCGACCCATCTCCCTCCCCTTTTAAACATATAACGCTGACTAGCCCCTCCCTTTTAGATTACTCACTATTATATGTGAACTGCCCTCTATATAACTACCCTCCCCTCATTTTGCTTCATCCCTAGTTAAACATCAGATGTTTATCTGTTTATCTGATAGCTTGGTTATACGTAACCCTTCGTAGAATTTGAGTCGCCTAGTGACACTGTTCGTGCTCTCGCAAAAAGAAAGTACTTGAACAAGTCAACGTAGAATCCCCTATTGGGGCAGTTGGGCTACCAAACAATTGCTAAAGTTATCCCTTCATTCCAATTGATTAATTAATTAACTAACTTTATCTCTCAGTTGATTGTTCGGTAGAGCTGTGTCTACCCGAGGGGTTGATCTGGAAGGAAGGTGACAGAGTGGGAGGGAGTAATAACGATGTCACTGACTCTGGTGCAGTTTCACTATCTGGTAAGTATGAAATAGTTAATTAATAGATTTAGTGTTAATTACTGTAAAATAATCATTATGATATTGAAATAGTTTACTGCATCTTTGAAAGGACCCTAGATAACAGTATACTGTGTGGCTCAGACCGTCATTTTATTTCAAAATGACATCAAAGAGCGAGCACACAAAGCACGGGGGGGGGGCAGAGCGCACTCTGTGAGGGTTCGGTTATAGATCAAGGTGTGCCACAACTGAGTAATGGAATATAGAAGAAAAATTTAATATGTAATGTTTTCTGGGGTTCTCACAAATTCTAAGAAATGCTAAAAGAATCATTGATTGGTTATGGGACCCATTAATATGCAGGGTAGCATGAATCTATGTACTTAGAATCCAAACTGTAGTTTAGGTTTCAGTCTTGAGAAATTACTATAGTTTCAGTTTCAGTCTTCTGATACGTTAGATTATCCGACAGATCGGTAGAACTTCGAAAGAATTTAGGGCAGGTCAATTTAGGGTATATAGTAGGTCCCTATTCATTATATTTACACACGTGTTTCCCCCAATCAGGAACTAATTGGTTTGTGGTTGACTTTGAAGGCTCCAAGGTGCCCCGATCCGGCCTGATTTCCCTCATTCTGAGCATCAACAGACAGGATCAGAAGTATGGTAGGAGGATACAAGTTACCCTGGTGCCAACGAGCAAAATCTCAGGTAATTAAACTCAGGTCAAAACTATGGATGCATGTGGGAAGTGACGAGAATAAAAACATTTGTAGAACATCTTTCAAAGGTATCTTTCCACACTTTCAAAGATTCAACAAACTCTCAAACCCTCTAAATACATAATTATTAATTAGCTATAGCAAATTTGGAATTAAACCTTATCTCCCCCTAGATCCGGTACAGTGTGGCACAGTTTCATCTGGTAAACAGCAGGTCCTGGACAAGTTGATACCATGGGGAGTTAGATATGTGGAGGTGGGCCCAGTCTGTGTGGATGCCCGGTTATCATACCAGCTACAAGTCATGTACATGTAAGTTCTTTAGTTCACAGAGCGAAGGCCGATTTGCGAGACTTTCATGGGAGTGAGCTTGAGTTTTTTTGTATCAGATTAAAAATTGGAAAGAACGTTATGCCCAGTTGGCAGTTACCCCCATTTATAATGCTCATGAGCAACATCAAATTGAACCAAAGTTCATTCATTTCAGGGGAGTACAAAAACCGGATTCTGATAAGATTTACACCAGCACCTCAGGATTCAATGTCATAGTGTCTCAGGTTAGTACATAGTGTACTTAGTGTCTCAGGTTAGTACTACTGGCGACATGTCTTGTTAATGTTCGAACAGCTGTCTCATAAAAAGGGTTTAAAGCTTTAATAAAACAAACTGGCATACCTTTTTAAAAGAGTTTACATAGAGAATGAGCAAGCTTTCAAAAAGGGATAACAATTGGTTCACAAAATTAGTTTAAATCATCAGCTCGTTATCTTATTCCCCTTCCTTTAGATAGACGCAGTGCTGCCACTGGACTCCAGGGAAGCCTTCCCAGGGAACGACAAGGCAGCTCAGCTCTGGGATGATTATGTTAAGAACCAATGCCCTCGTCTATCTACTGGTATTGTTTTAAGTTATTTAATTAATCATAAATTATTTAATCTAACAAACTGTTATTTATTATTATAAACCCCGCTCAAATATTAATCTAACTTAAAACGATAGAGATAAGATATTTCAATCCCCCGACCCGATCATCCCCCCCCCTATTTGATTTAATCCACCTGACATGTTTCTGGCCTGACAATAAGTCTTGCTGCACGTGGGGTAGACCACCCGCTGAGTTGTCATTCTCTAGAAGCTCTCTTTAAATTAGGTGACATTAAATATGCATTGCTTTCAACAATATATTAGTTACCCAGCTATCTTCTTACAGATCTTTTTTCTGACATTTCCTGGAAACTGTACTTTAAGTCATATCTCGTGATAATATACAATTCTGAGAATCAAATCTAGTAAAATAGCTAATAGTTGAGTACCACCACCATGCTGTCTGTCGAGACGAGTCGTCGTGGGAGGGAGCTCCCAGCTCCACGTCGACTGACGTGACAGCTTGAGTTTTATAGTTCTAAGAAATGACCCCATATCCAGCTTAAACGGGTTAATAGTAGCATAGTTATTAAATGACATAATTTATTCGAGTTAGATAACAGTTAAAAGTTTTCAAATTAAACTCTATCAGGAACCACACGTGACTGCCGCTAAGTGATTAAATCATTCTCACAATTTCCCCCTCAAATATATGAACGGCTCATCTAATATCCTCTATCTGTAAAGCTTTGACGTACAATTTCTCCCACAATTCATTTTTCCATCGACACTGGAATTATGTATCGATATTACCCAGTCAACTTCAACACCGTCTCTCCTCCCCAAACAACCGGACCCCTTCTTCTTCCCTTCCCCCTTCTTCCCAACAACACCCTCCTACCCCCTCACTTACTCCCCTTCTCCTCCCCAAATCCCTCGGCCCTCCATGCTGATGCTGGAACCCAAGTTCTTACAGGGTACAGAACAGCAGACCAGGGTTGTAAGGATATTCTAGCGGAATTACAGGGTCTAGTGCGGGATGTCACCAAGGGTGAATGCCAGAAGGAGGTGTGTATCATGAACTGGGGATGGTCGCCCACTGACCCCGCTCAACAGGTATACATGTTGTACAAACAGATGTAGCTCCGCAAGTTGTTATTTCGTCCCCCCTAACCCTCTTCCTAGCTACCGTTTCTGTCCTAGATTTCTTTGACAGCTCTTGAGGTAAATTTTCTCAATCTCTGGGCTTAGAGTCGACTAGACTGCTCTGAAATATAGTAGGCTGGTTAGGTACTCCAGAAACTTTCCAGACATTAAATTCCATGGATTCCTGTGAACTCGCTGCTTTAAATTTCGAAACAAATAAAGAACAAAGTTGTCCCCTCCCCTCAATAGAACAGAAGACTTTCCTTTGAGGAATTCTTGCAACAAACCATTTAATCTATTTCACGGGTAAAGAATCTTCAACCGCTTCAACCACTTTGCAAGACTAGACTATTTAAATCGATATTTGCGAAACTTCATTTAAGAAGTCATCCAGGAATAGCTTTAAGTTTAGTGCATATTATTAATAAAAGGCTGTCTCGCTAGATATTTTAATTCATTTTTCTGCCAATCTCTCAATAACTAGTTCATTTATCGATGACCAAGTCGTTGACAGCCGTTTATTGATATGCAATAAATTGAAAGCTATTCCTGGACGACATCTGATCATCTGCAACACCCCATAACTGTCAGTTCAGGAACTATTTCCAATTCCACCCCGTTGAAATATATAATTTCTTCACAAATAAACTCGTTGTACCTGACAGTTTAGCTAAAACCATACCCGCCCCCATCCCCCATCACATTGAAATAAAGTCTCTCCCTCCCTGTCAGGATTAAATTCCTCCTCCGCCCCCTTGTGTCTGAACCAGTTTATAATTCCCCTCCATCCTGTCCTGTCAGAGCATTGGTCTGAATCTATTCTCATTTCACGCGAGAGCTGCATGGTCAGAGCATTGGTCTGACAGCAGCTCTTGACAGAAGTTTTCCCCTATAATAATTCTGTCTAAACCAGTTTCTCCCTCCCCTATAACTCTGCCTAAACCAGTCCCTCTGTCAGGATTAAATTCCTCCTCTCTAACTCTGTCTAAACCATGGTTCCCCCTCCTCTATAATGCTGTCCCAATTCTGTCTAATCTAGCTGTTCTCCCCTGTCACCAGGAGTTTAGCGAAGGTGCTGTCACAGCCGAGGACCAATCAGGGAAGAAGGATGGAATTCTCTTTATCCCCGAAGGTAGGTTTCCTAGAAAGTCCTGTCAGTTTATTTACCTGACCCTATTCTGACAGACAGAATTTATCATTCGTCCCGTACGACTTGATATATTCAATGTTTTTTAAATAAGGCTACATCATCGCCCTGTATGTATACGAGTAGTACCGAGTACGAGGCAGTCTCAATTAAACATTCCCCCATACCAGGTGGCTCCGTGGTCATTGAGACAGGAAGGAGGGACCCGGTTGCAGCGGACCACTTCCCCAGGACTGGATCTAGCGATATTCTCCTCACACACAAACCCGTAAGTTTTTAAGATTTATGATGAAATATTTTACGGAAGCAATTCATTTTCTATCAAATACAAATTTTCCCAAAAGGCCAAAAGAGCCAAACCCGCCCTAAAATCCAAATTTGATCTGTTTACCCCGGGGTACCAACCCCCCCCCCTATATTCGTATTAATTCTTCGAATGTTCACTCTGTTAAAATTCCTTCTCCCGCAGAGTGATAAATCATGGATAGTAAGAGTTGAAGTTACCCACGTCTCCAGCAAAGGCAATAAAATACCCCAACCCTACACCTGCTCCGACAAAACACACCAACCCTTCACTACCCAGACTCTCCAAGGGATAGTTGTGTCATGTACAACCGAGACTCGGATACCGGGTGCCTGCCTGGACGCGGATGCCACCTATACCGTTACTGTTACGGTCGAGAAGAGTATGGTGGGGGTACCGTGCAGTGGGAGAAAGGTGTCCTCCACCAAGTCCCCCCCACAACCCCCCTCCTCCTACTCCCCTTCTATCCTCCTCCCCCTACTTCCCCTCCCTCTCATGCTGATGCTGGAACCCAAGTTCTTACAGGGTACAGAACAGCAGACCAGAGTTGCAAGGACATCCTAGTGGAATTACAGGGTCTAGTTCGAGATGTCACCAAGGGTGAATGTCAGAAGGAGGTGTGTATCATGAACTGGGGATGGTCGCCCACTGACCCCGCTCAACAGGTATACATGTTGTACAAACAGATGTAGCTCCGCAAGTTGTTGTTACATATTTGATTTCTCCCCCCCCCCATTCCTCTTCTCCTCCGTTTCTGTTCTAGAATATTCTTTGACAGCTCAAATTTTCTCAATCTCTGGAATTAAAGTCGACTAGACGCTTAAACCTGCTGGTTAGGTACTCTAGAAAAGAAACCTTCCAGACAGTTTCCAGCCAACTATAACTGCTTTGAATTTCGAAACAAATAAAGAACAAAGCTGTCCCCTCCCCCCTCAATAGAACAAAAGATTTTCCTTTGAAGAACTGTCTTGCAACAAACCATTTAATCTATTGTATGGGTGGAAAAGCTTCAACCACTTTGCAAGACTAGACTATTTAGATCGATATTTGCGAAACTTCAACAGAAGTCGTCCAGGAATAGCTTTAAATTTAGTGCATGATATTAAACGGCTGTCAAGGACTTGGTCATCAATAAATAAAATAGTTATTAAGAGGCTAACTGAAGAATAAATTAGAACGTCGTGCTAGATATTTTAATCTATTTTTCTGTCAACCTCTCAATAACTAGTTTATTTATTGATGACCAAGTACTTGACAGCCGTTTATTAATATGCACTAAATTTAGAGCTATTGCTGGACGGCTTCTGATCCTCTGCAACACCCCAATAACTGTCATTTCAGGAACTATTTCCATTGAAATAAATATAATTTCTCCACAAATAAACTCGCTGCACCTGACAGTTAAGCCAGAACCATAACCCCAAATCCCCATTGAAAGTTTCTCCCTCCCTGTCAGGATTAAACTCCTCCTCCGCCCCTTGTATCTGAACCAGTTTATAATTCCCCCTCTCTCTCCTGTCAGGAGTTTTCCTCTATAATTCTGTCTGAACCAGTTTATAGTCCTCCCTCCTGTCCTATCAAAGCATAAATGCCTGACTCTATTCTCATTTCACGCGAGAACTGCATGGTCAGAGCATTGGTCTGACAGCTTCTGACAGGAGTTTTCCCCTATAATTCTGTCTAAACCAGCTCCTTCTCCCCTATAATTCTGTCTAAATCACCCTCTGTCAGGATTAAATTCCTCTATATAATTCTGTCTAAACCAGTCCCCCCTCCACAGTCTAAACCAGCTATTCTCCCCTATGATTCTGTTCCCCCTCCGCTGTCTAATCCAGCCCCCCTGTCATCAGGACTTTAGTGAGGGTGCTGTCACAGCTGAGGACCAATCAGGGAACAGAGATGGAATTCTCTTTATCCCCGAAGGTATTATATGCTTCCTAGAAAGTCCTGTCAGAACATTTTCCTGCCCTTATTCTGACAGACATTTTCCAGCATTCGTCCCGTACAACTTGGTAGATTCAGATGTTATATCTCTGTTTATCCTCCATTCCTAAGACACCCATTAACTATTTCCCACCTTCTCAGGTGGCTCCGTTGTCATTGAGACAGGGAGAAGGGACCCTGTTGCAGCAGACCACTTCCCCAGGACTGGATCTAGCGATATTCTCCTCACACACAAACCCGTACGTTTCTAATAAAAAACTTGTGATGAAATTATTTTACCGAAGCAATTTCGTTAGATACAGTATTCCAGTATTTAAACGTCGTCCTAATCCCTTTCGCCTCTCCCCCTTCTCCAGAGTGATAAATCCTGGATAGTAAGAGTTGAAGTCACTCACATCTCCAGCAAAGGCAACAAAATACCCCAACCATACACATGCTCCGACACCACACACCAACCCTTCACTACCCAAACATTCCAAGGAATAGTTGTATCATGTACAACCGAGACCCGGATACCGGGGGCATGTCTGGACGCGGATGCCACCTATACCGTTACTGTTACTGTGGAGAAGAGTATGGTGGGGGTACCGTGTAGTGGGAGAAAGGTGGACAGTAGTGATAGTCTGATAGTTGACAAGGTAAGAGGGTTTTTGTCACAGTGAGGTTTTTAATGGGGGCTTTCTGTCATAGTGAGGTAATGGGGAGGGGGGTTCTAGTCTATAACAGTGAGGTAATGGGAGGGGGTTCTAGTCTCTCACAGTGGTCAGTGAGGCTTATAATAGGGGCTTTCTGTTAAATAGTAACGTGTATTTAATTTGCCAGCTCTGGTTAAAAGTGACATAATCGGACAACGACAGGCTGTCTGTCTGGTTATACCGGTTACTTTTCACCAAAAATGACGCAACTTTTGACTTTTCTCTCTTCGTCACCCTTTCAAATACAATTAATAGTTCACTGAAGCTCTCTTCCACTACTTGATCTCTTCTCCCCACAGGTTACTCTCTCACTCCCAGCGAGTGCCGCCGAAGCCTTCCCCGACAGTGCCACCCTCCAAGACCTATACTCAGAATACCTGGATAAACGGTGTTATGAAGTTAGGAACCTTGCCTGTGATGAACTGGACGTTCAGATAATTGTAGGGGAACTGGGAAATGAAGCTGTTGGTGAGTGATTGAAGACTTGCTGAGTTTTGTTAAGTGTTGTACACAGCTAATTAGCTAATTGGTTAGTTAATTAGTGCAGTGTTAGTTGGTGCAAATGCAGTGTATAGAGTTCACTCCACGTTCAGTTTTAACCAAGCTCAGCTGAGTATGCTCCAAGTATTCAAGTAATCTAAAGCTTGTCTCACAGACCTGTATAGAGACAACATATCTTACTATTATTAGGTCATCCTTTCAGACGTACAATTACCTAATCTACCTAGACTCAAGCTGTTCTCGAATAAAGTACCATATGGGTTGGCAGAACCACGTACTAGAAATTTTGCCAAATTATTAGCCGAGAATGGGTATGATAAATTCTCGACCGACAAATGACATTTTTTCGATTAGTGTGAATTTGATAATAATTCAAAATTTCCCAGGCTACCTCACCGTGAGACAGGTACCCAAATTTTCTGACACATTTTATCTCTTGCTTTTTAATTATCTAATAATTTTATGGCTTCATTTTAAATTACCTAGCTTTATTTGAGGTAAAATTGATTAAGTGGGAAGGCATAATTATGTTATAGCATGAGCATAATATATTACTCAACATAGTCAGTTCTCATCCCTACTACCCCATCTTGGTTATGAAATAACCCTTGCCAGCGCGCACAAAGGTCGCAAGGCGACCTGAGGGGTTATTTCGTATCCAATACCCCATCCTAATTATATATCAGGATCCCTCACCCCAACCATTTACTCACCTACCTGGCCCATCCTATTTTGATCAGATTCCCTCGTATACTCACCCTACCTACCAAGTGTTCCCCCTAGGTTGCGGTTGCTCCACTATTGGTTCCCTATCCAATAGCTGTGAGAGTGTAGGGGGACAGTGCCCATGTAGGGATGGATATACGGGGCGGAGGTGCGAGTTGTGCATTCCCGGATACTTTGGTGGAAAGAATGGATTCTGTGAAGGTATGTCTTTTAAATCTCATTCAGAATGATGGTATACACTTCCGTGCATAAATAAAAGTTGAGTTTTGTGTGTGACCTGTTTTATTTCCGGAAACTCCAGAAACTTCTGACTGTAACCATGGTAACCCGTAATCTACTCCTCAACTCATTGTAACCATGGTAACCCTACTCCCCCCTCAGCGTGTCAATGTAACGGGTACGGTAGTTACTCCCAAGTGTGTGACACCCTCACTGGACAATGTCCATGTAAACCGGGCCTGGTGACATCTACTGAACAGCCCGGACTTCTCGATTGTTCACAGTGCATTGATGGTAATTAGAGCTGCATGGTTTTAGTTTAGTTATCAGTTATCGATGGTTATGTGATCCGATCAATATATATTTTCTGCTCGGGGTACCAACACGAGCGCCATAAAATTAAAAGGTGGGGTGTACCCCATACCCCCTTCTTCTAACTGCGGTAAAAATGTCTTATCAGCTCCTTATTCCCCCGCGAACTAAGTAACTTCTTGCGGGTAAGGGCCCGGTACCCCGATCGCCATAAACCCAGGCTACCTATTTCTTCGCGTTAACTCCTGCGAACTTACTAAACTTCTTTCCAGGTTTTGTGGGGCTTGAGAACCCCCAGATAGACGGGTGTGTGGCGTGTACCTGTGGAGATGGAGCAGCTTCACCTCATTGCGATCAGAGGTTAGTAGCTAGCTTGTAGATATAATCATGCACTGTATACAGTTGGACCCCCCGATTTACTGGTGTGATATTGAACGAACAAACTCCATGCAAAGTGTTGGTTTGGTAACGAAATTACCCCTCGTAGTTACTAAGGAATCTTGGTTTGTTACCAAAGTGTTGGTACTGCAGATAGTTGATATAGGTTTCATAAAATTGATAAATATTCAGTTTGGTTTCCCTCAACTAACTTACTAAATAGTGCAATAATTTAACTTCTGAACCTTCAAGTCACTAAATAGTTCAATAATTTAAAGCTCTTGAACCTTCAAAGTAACTTCCCTCCATGACGTTTAAATTATATGTGAGTTGTCAGTCTAGAATTCATATCTTCAAATTAGAAGGTACTGCCCGGGGTATAAAATGACCATGAAAATGTCATCTTTATACCTTTTTTGGCGGGAAACCTAATTAAACCATTACGATCGAGCCCTGTCTGAACTGACGGCAATAAATTGATTAGAAACCCAGAATAAAATGAAATTTTTGACGGCCTAAAAGTTTCTCAATTTTCCCTTTTTCTAAAGGATCTGGAAGGTAAAACCTAGATAATAAGGGAGGTGGTAGATATCTGTGTTTTTTAGTAGGAGGGAGGGATGGGAGTAAGATGGTGTGGTGTCAGTTGTGTGGTGTGTCTAGTGTGTTTTTTGGGTAACTTATCTACACGCAGCACGCTGAGCAAACCGCATACCGCCCGGGTATGGGTAGCTATGGCACTAAGCTACCCTTTCTCGAGTTTAATGAAACGGGGAACCTATGGCATCAGTCATAGAGTCTGTCGAGTTCGGATTGGTCTTGTGTGTTATGAATGCATTATGCCACATTTTTATACCTGGAGTGAAGGTCAGAACTTCACAGGAACAATACGCTGCATTTCCACACGGATTTTCATACCATCCCGCGTTCCAAGTCATAACAGCACACTGCTCTTCCTCACTGTTTGGTTCGTACGCGGTCCATTTATTCCAATCCAGTAGAGGAGTTCCATCGGGCCAAAAATACTTGTTGTCTTTATTTGGAGCGTAAATCCCTGTGGAAAAAGATAGAAGAAGGAAGGTCAGAGTCAGAGTCAGCTTTTCTGTTCTTGGGAACAGTTGTAGTCGACGGGGGCTTCACTTTAGGCTGAAGGGTTCCCTAGTAAATAATATATTGATAAAAGTTGAAAGCACTAAGCAGTCAATATACCTAGCCAACTTGTATATTTTCCGTGATATCTGATCTGCCATTGGAGCCTGTAGTTTTCCTCATCATTTAGAATAGTCGGTAGGTCACCATTCAACCCGGAACAGTAGGATTTTCGTTTTGTCTGGAAATAAAGCCAGTAGGTTGGATGTTCCTGAAATGTGGAAAAATGTTTTTTATGTTCAATATTCCATGTCCAAAAGAAAAAAGTATTCATTATGTCGACTCAGACACAGACACATTATAGCGAACGATAAAGAAAACGAGACAGAGAAAAAGAGAAAGAGACAGAGACAGAGACAATGACAGAGACAATGACAGAGACAAAGAGAAAGTGACAGTTTTCTTACTTCTAACTGTGACTGATGATTCCCCACAGTCCGGAGTTTCGTATCCATGGTTACACTTGACAACCTGTTCTTTCCACCTTGGATTCCCTCAATACAAGTAGAGAGTGTCTCCTATGGTTACCTTGCCAAAGTCATTAGTTGGAACGTAGGAGAGTGGTATGGTTGTGGCTATCAAGGAGCAACCTGAGAAAGAAAATTGTGTTTAATCGAAGTTATATTATCGATCATAATGAGAGAAAGTGTGAGAAATATTCAGACAGGCAGACAGACTGGGGAGGGGATTGGTCATCTTTATTTACGCTTTGCTGCTTACTTTCCAGCTCAATGATGAATTATAGGCTCTTACCCAGGAACCGACCGAAATAAGTAAACAACCAATCAGAACTCAATATTTAAGTCACGTGACTGGTTATCAGCCAATCAGAGACCAGTATTTCCATTTCAGTACTGAGAAACATGATCTCCTCCACAACATCACCACCCCAAACACATTCACTACGTGAACTATCTGCGAACTGATAATTCACCACCTCAACACCATTACATGTGATGATGAAGGCGGTATCTGTCTTGGCGATTCTCCAGATGTTTTCCACCTACAAAGCAAGTTGTACTGGCAGGTCTAGCCAAGCATGATTAATGACACACCAACCAACATGATACTTTATTGGAGAGGAAAAATTCACACGAAGATCACTGGAGAAGCCGTCTTTAAAATAAGTAAACACCCTGATCTCCTCACCACTGCCCAGTGTTGAGTTTGTCTTTATCTGGAGAGGTGTTGTCTCCAGGTCCCAGGGTATCTTCACATCACGCTCTACAGCTGCCCAGTCTGAAAATGGGTTATTTTAGGAGGGATGGGTTGAGATTGCAAATGGTTCATTTTCGGGTCGGGAAGCCTTTGAAATAAGCAAGGATTCTGTTACCTGCGTTATCATATGACTCTCCTTGTACTCCTACGGTTAACTGATTAACCATGACCATCCATGTGAACAGGTTCATCTTTCTCAGGGCCGTGAGAACCATGAGAAATTGAGAAGTACCAACTAGGTAGTGGTACCCAGGCAGGCAATCCCCGCTTCTTCTTTACCGTTCCTAGCTTCACCAAATTGCTTTAATGGTGTTTGTTGGTTAAGGGGGGGGGGGCAATGCCAAAAAAAGCCAAACCCGCCCTGAAATCCGGCTCTGATCTGGCTTTTTTTTGATCTGGCTTTTTTTGGCTTCTTTTGATCTGGCCTTTTTTGATCTGGATTTTTTGATGTTTTTAATGTCAAACAGACCATTTAGTGTCAGAATTACATGCCAAAATTACCAAAAAAGTAGGGCCAAAAAAGCCAGACCCGCCCTAAAATCCGGGATTGATCTGGCTTTTTTTGGCCTTGCCCCCCCCCCTAATATTATGTATTATCAATTAAACACTAACCGCACGTGTTTTGCACGGAGAAACAGCAGATGGAGAAAACAAGAATCTCAGGAGCAGTAGATGTTAGGAGGGCCTTTTGGTCTGACACGGATAAACTCTTAAACATTTGCATCTCACTGGCCCACTTGTGTATTATCTCCAGCTGAAAGAAAAATTGAAATTCTTGGGGGATATTAGTTATATTATATTATGTAGT
>AVPN01000266.1:14346-48141 GCA_000695325.1 Pleurobrachia bachei | reverse complement strand
CCCCCCCCCGTACAGATAAGTTGCAAATCTGGTTGAAATTTCCCACGGTCCAGATAATTCCCACGGTCCCATGTTAATCGCGCGCCCAAGACGTCAATGATTGAGGTTCATTACCTTTCCGTCGCGGCGCGTTACGTCATGTACAATAATTACATCAAAGAACCTGTCACATGGGAGACTTCTTTAATCATTCCGAGACAGAAACGAGGGTGGCTAAAACTTAACAGGCTTGAAGAATTGTGATCATCACAATTCACATGAACCATTTAGTATTGACTCAGTGACTTGCGTCACTGGGAAATGTGTCCGGGAAATTTCGCGACACCCCAGTCCCCCCTAATCACCCCATCTCTCTCATAATAGGAACAAGGTCTGGTTGGGCGCTGCCAGGGGATCTGAATTCGTGTGGCAAAGAGAAAACCTGGGTGATATTTACAACTCATACACCCTCAACATGAAACTCACTCTCTCTGGAACAGAGGATCTGGAGGTATGATATTCTTCTAGATTTTGATACTTTTCAGTTCTAGATTTAAATTCTTCTAGATCAAATAATCAAATGATTTAGTGTGCATGATTTCTCTGATCGCCCTTCGGATCTCTTCTGTGGATATCTCCCTCTGATTACTCAAGTACATATTTATCATTTACAGGTACTGATCCGTCTGTACAGAGAGGAGAACTACCTAACCGGAACACTAACCCCCTCGACTAGTAACTCAGACGACTTCTCCATCTACCTACACGAGAGCTCATTTGAAACTGATAGATCGAGTTTCCGTCATCTACTCAGGAATGTGACACTAGTTGAGGTTACAACCATTTACCCAACATCAGATCGACACGACCAGAAATTGAGAGGTAAGGACGCAATCATTAATGTTATGTTCTATCTCTCTTTTACACGGCAAGAGGGTCAATCAAGGTAAGGACAATTATGGCGTACTTGACATTGAGTAGTACCGTCAGGGTAAGGATTGGATAACTATTATATGTTCGTTTGAGTTTTGACAAGGGCTAACAGTTTAATAGCTATGGAGTTATGCGTTAAAGCAGAGTGCCCTAGAAGATGTCACACTGTCATAGCTATTCCTCTCCGCCCTCTCCCTAAAAACTACCCCATATGACTCAAACTCGTGTTGATCTACCATCCCCCCCCCCGATCAAAATTACCACTGTTCTCTCCCAGAGTTCATTGTAGAGGAGGCAGTCAGGGGATCCTCAGCAGGAAACCCCGCTGAGCACGTGGAACAGTGTACGTGTCCAACAGGTTACACAGGTCACTCCTGTGGCACATGCGATGATGGTTATGCTCGTGTTGTCACTGGTGACAAGGGACAATTCAGGTGAATAAAACTAGCTTTTTTAGTTCCTCAATAAACAAATCATGTAACTGAACACTAGCATCTGCTGAGCATTCTGAGTCCCTCAATAAACTCTTTTGAAATCTCAAATTTGATGATTCCATATATAATTTCGGGTGTGTATGACATCCCGATGCAGTCGACTCCTATTTAAAATTATAATCTTTCAAACTTTGGCAGATTGTCAGTAGTTCATAAAGCAAATTATATTTTGAACTACGTAACCAAATATTGTGAAACGAATTATATGGTTAGCTCGGAAATTTGAATGAGAATTCAAACCCCATTTCCAAGTTGCCATGACAACCCAATTTCCAAGTTACCATAACTACCCCCAAGTTACCATAACTACCCCCAAGTTACCATAACTACCCCCAAGTTACAATAACTACCCCCAAGTTACCATGACAACCCCCTAACGTTACCATGACTACCCCCTAAGTTATCATGATCTGACTACCCTCAAAGTTACTAATACCCCTAAGTTATCATGACTACCCCCAAAGTTACCATGACAACCCCAAGTTACCATGACTACCCCAATTCTAGGTGCGAAGCCTGCTCCGTGTTATGTAACGGACACAGTGACACATGTGATAGGGAAACTGGTGAATGTATGGATTGTGGGGGAAACACTGACGGTCCCATGTGTAACAAGTGTATAGATGGTAGGTATTCAACATTTTGGGGGCTTGCCACCGTTATAGTTTTATTGGCAAGTTACTAAAATCTCAGGGTAACTTCAGAGGAGATTCGGACATTATTTTTTTTTCACTATATTTTCCAAGATATATATCGTGTTTCCCAATTGTTTTTACTCTTACACACATCATGTCCCTCTACATTCAGGTTTCTACTCGGTGGAGGAGGGAGGTGATTGTCAGCCGTGTCCTTGTTCCCAGAACACTGCCTCTCCAACTTGCACCGTAGAATCAGGTACAGTATTTGTTTTTGAAACACACCACTTGATATTAATTAAGCCGATATATTGTGACTCATCTTTTTCTAGATACGTGGCCAGTGGCCCATTTTTTTCTCGATATGTGACCCAACCTTGTTCTCAATCCAAATTACCCTTCCTGGAAACAACTGACCCATCCCTCTCTCTCCCCCCTCCCTCCAGGTGGCAACTACCCGATCTGTGACTCATGCGAAGAAGGCTACACAGGAGCCAACTGCATGGACTGCTCACCAGGGTACTGGGGTAAAGACGGCCAATGTACCGCATGTACATGTTCCGACAACATCGACCTCTCCGACCCATACAGTTGCAACAAACAAGACGGAGTGTGCCAGAACTGCTTGTACAACACAGCCGGGAGACAGTGTGAGAGATGCAGGGAGGGTTACTATGGTAACGCACTCCAATCGGACCTCCCAAAGTGTCGGGAGTGTGGTTGTGACGAGGCAGGGAGTGTGAGGAGTATATGCGATGATGTCACAGGCTTCTGTGACGTCATCACATGTGATGACGTAACAGGATTCTGTGAGTGTTTACCTCATGTTAGTGGGAGCAAGTGTGATAAATGTGTCGCGGGGTATTGGAATCTCACAGGAGGAGTAGGGTGTGTGGAGTGTGGATGTGATATGAGGGGAGCAGCGGGGACAGAGTGTGATATGGTCACCGGTCAGTGTGATTGTAAAGATGGTATATTCGGATTGAGGTGTGATGAGTGTAAACCAGGATTCTATCACACCAACTCACCTAACTCTCTCGAACTGGAATGTCAGGACTGCAGATGTAACCCAGATGGATCAACCTCTCTCCAATGTAACAGCGACGGACAATGTCCGTGTAACCCGGGTGTGACCGGCATGCAGTGTGACACCTGCTCCAGAGGTACCACTGGAACATTCCCTGACTGTGAACCCTGTGGTGAGTGCTACACTGTCTGGGAGGCGGAGGTTAACCAACTTGAAGAAGAGGTATTAGCCCTTGCTGCAGAGGCACAGAATATTCATCTCGGTGCTGCTAATATGACGGAGACAGAGTTACAGGACTTGTTTAGAGAGTTGAGGAAGAAGTTGAGGGAAGCGGCTGATCTGGCTGGACAGGCACCTGATGCTACGGGATCTGAACGGGAGAGGATATCTCAGGTAACAATATGGTAACAATAAACTGCTATTATATCCCAACTGTTCATTTTGATACAAACTTATATTTTCCGTACTGCTATTATATATATATATGTATATAATGTAACTCCAACAATACAATATCCCAGGTGTTGGCTGATCTGGGCAGGGAAGTTGAGGCAAGGGAGGACCAACTGGAGGAGTTGAGACAAAGACTAGATGGGGTTGATAGAAAGAAAACTAAAACTGATAGAAAACTAAAAGCCCTGGAAGATAAACTAGTGAGATTCGAGGAAGATACTGCTGACCTCGCTGAAAAAGCTAAAACTCTCTCAGCTGCTAACCTGGATGAAGCGTTGAAATTGGTCGAGGAAGCGGCTGAAGAAAGCGCAAAAGCGCAGGCAAGGGCTCAGGGAACGGAGGATACTGTGGCAGATGCGGAGGCCAAAGCTGCACGTGCGGAACGTATCTTAGAGGACGAGATTTTCTCGGATACCTCCACAATGGATCAGCTACAGGGTTTAGAGGGGGATATCTCCGATCTAACCAGGAAACTAGACCAACTAGACAGCAGGGTGTGCGGTGCTGAGGAGGGAGATGAATGTGGTCCCTGTGGGGGTAGTCGGTGTGATTCCTGTGGGGGTGTGGGTTGTGGGGGAGCTGTGGCACTTATATCTGAGATTGGGGAGTTGGGAGAGGAGGCTAAGAGGTGCACCGTGAGGAGGGAGGATGAGGCGAGTGAGGCGACGAGCAAACTGAGGGAGATGAATAGTCAAGCTGCGGAGATCGAGGGGAAGATTAGTGATCTTGCAGAGGTAAATATATGAGAGTTTGTTGGTTTGTTTGTTTGTTTGTTTGAGGGGAAATCAGTGATTTAGCAGAGGTAAATATAATTATATGAGAGAGTTTGTTTGTTTGTTTGTTTGTTTGTTTATTTGTTTGTTTGTTTGTCTGTCTGTTTGTTTGTTTGTTTGTTTGTTTATTTGTCTGTTTGTTTGTTTCGTTGCTTGAAAGTTATTATCGAATTCGTCTCATTGAGACTCTCAATAGAAATTGGACATGTTTGAGACACGTTTATCAAAGTCTTTCTCTTCCCTGGTTCCCCAGAAGATCTATCTGGAACTGGTAGGACTTTGAAAGAAAGCTTGACAAACGCTCATGTCTCTAGCACTGTAGGGACACGTGAGCATTTGTCGATCTTTCTTGACATATTTTGATTGGTTGTTTACTTGTGTCGGTCGGTTCCTGGTTTAAATTCAAAGTCTTATTCCGGGGAAATATTAGGGCGGAGTTTGGGAATTATAAATCTGTCAAGAAAGATCGACAACTGCTCACGTGTCCCTGGCCATATAATATAAGTGCTATTTATAATTGAGATTATAGAGAGACATGAGCAGTTTAAGAGCTTGTGTCAAACTTTCTTTCAAAGCTCCTATCAGTGCCAGATAATCTTCCGGGGAAATTTTAGGACGGAGTTTGGGAATCTGTCAAGAAAGATCGACAGATGCAGTTCACGTGTCTCCATACAGTGCTATATTTTCCCGGAAGATATATTATTATACCTGGTACTGAAAGGGACTTTGAAAGAAAGTTTGACACAAGCTCTACAACTACTCATGTCTCTCTATAATCTCACTTATAAATAGCACTTGGGCCAGGGACACATGCAAGCATTTGTCGATCTTCCTTGACAGATTTATATTATAATTGCCAAACTCCGCCCTTATATTTCCCTGGAATATGACTTTGAATTTAATCCAGGAACCTACGCGACACCAGTAAACAACCAATCAAAACTCGTTATTTATGAAATACTGGTCCCTGATCAGCCAATCAGGGACCAGTATTTCATTTCCCTATCGTCTCTCCTGCAGCTGAGCAAGGAAACAAAGGCAGCACTGGATGAAAAGGAGAGCGACATCAACGCCCTGAAAGATGGTCTAACTGCTGTAGTTGAAGGTGACAGGACGACCACTGATGAGATAGAGAAGATAGTGGAGAAGATTGAGGCGCTGTCATTGCCTCTGTCCCAGTCTGCGCTTAATAATCTGGTTGAGGATCTGATTGAGGCACTGGATGATACACAGTTCTTGGATACAGGTGAGTTAATGGAGCTGTGATAATATCTCTACCGGGGGTGGGGGGTAAGAAGGTTGTGATACTGATCACATGACAGCTGCTCGTAAAATATAGAGCTGTTATATGTATAGTGTGGGTGTCCAACAGAACTTGAAAAAGTAAAACCCTCCAACTAATCCCCTCCAACTAACCCTCCTCCACAGACGCGGCAGTATCGAATGAGGACAAGGCCCGGCTAGCGGACCTGCTTGAGCGTGCCCGGGAAGCTAGTGCATCTGCTAATCAAACCCTAGATGATGTGTCTGGAGCTAATGCGGATCTGGAGGCCTTTGACAGGACACACGAGGAGACAAAGGAGCTGTTGACTGAGACTACTGAGGTGGTCAATGACGGCTGGAGAGACGTAAACAAGGTATGGGTTTTTGTAGGAAACTAGGGAATTGATTATGATAAGATCGGTTGCCATGGACACGAACCGAACCCCTGTTGGCCGTTGGGGACCCTATGCAATGGGTGGATTGATTTTAATAGAAAACTAGGGGAAAAGGTAGCTTATAATTTTAGAGCTTTGATGTTACATCACTTCATCGCGGCACGCCCCATTTAGATCTTAGCTAAGTTCATTTTGTGAATGACAGCTATCATGACCGTCTCATTCGACAGAGTTCCCCTTACAACAACCCTTCAAATTCTGAGGTGCCCCATGAAATGACAGTTCAGTAATATCAAAATTCATATATAAGGCAGCGTAGAATATCATAATTGTGATATTCTGAGGTGCTCTTATGAGTTATGATATACTGAGCTGTCATTTCTATAATTATACCATGATAAAGGGTTGCAACAGAATAATAATTGCTAGCGAAAAAGTAGAAAATTGCTGAAAATTTACAATGCTACCCTCTCTCCCTACACAGGTTCTAGAAAATCTAGATGAAGGTGAAGCAGCCCGTGACACTCTCGAAACAGATCTAGCGGCTCTTGAGGATGAGCTCGAGAAGTTGTTGGCGGAGGTCAGCGCTGCCCAGGGTCTCAGTAGTGAAGCAGATGATCAGATTGAGATGGCGAGTAGACAGATTAAGGAGAATGAAGATGAAAGTGACAGGTGAGAGAATATTTTCTGTCTGGAGCTGTTATGATATCCCGCAAATCCCAATTTTCTCGAGGTCAAACTATCCAAAATTTCCAACCTTTCCCATATGACGTATGTTATAGTCGAGTTTTTTTTTCGTTCTTCCTTGATAAGCAGTCAATTTTTCAATCCCTGCAGGAAAATATTAAACCATCTAACCAGAGTGACCCCCCCCCCCTTAACAAGTAAACCGGCACCCAGTAAACCCCAGTTCCCAACTTCCCATGCTTCTAAACCCAAATTATGACGATACGGATACCCCTTGTAATACTGTCGGACCCCGATTAACCCCAATTTAATTCTTTCCTAAATTTTTCTCCAACACCCCTCCCTCTATCAATTTATTTGATTTAGTACCACTATATCGTTGTCTTTCTCTCAGGTTATCAGAGTTGTACGACAAGGTAGCGGATGAGGTATCAGATTTAGAGGATCAAGTATCAGATCAGATCACAGAGACTTCAGAGGGAGCACAACTTAGCAAGGAAGTGGAAGAAGCTGTTAGAGCCAAGATTGAGAAAGTCGAGGACCTTGCTGAAACGTAGGTGTTAGGTGGATCACTTCTAGATCATATATATCCTTATCACACAGTGACAGCATAGTGCTGAATTTTTATGAATATACCCCACTTATATCAAAATTACGCTATTTCAAATTCACAATATTGATTATATTTTTTGACAAATGAAATGTGTCATAAATTATATGCTCTAAAGCGCTCAAAGGGTTGGAACATAATATGACATATTTCATTTGTGATGTTCCAGTTTCACTAATTCATCTCTCATTTTGTTATTCACTAATACCTCTCTCCCTCCAGGTTTATCGCTCAACAGGACCTACTAATTGATCTCAGTGGGGAGCTAGTTGAAGTGGAGAAAACTCTAGATGACGTGCTAGAGAAGATAGAAATAAAGAGCAGATGGCACGCCAACTGTGCCAATGACATCCCCGCATAAGAAGATAGAAGATTCCCTGAGTGTGTTCGGTGTGAAAAGACACTTTGAGCTGGGACTCGATACGGTCTTCATTGATCAAGATATAGAGAGAAAAAGAGAGAAAGATAGAGATAGGAAGAGAGTTTTATATTTACATGTGCGGAGCACCATGTGTGTTTTTATCAGACAGAACGGGAGGATTTTGTAAACTAGACTAGTAGAAAGTACAGATCCCCATAATTAATTTTATAGATTAGGGTGATTCGAGGGAATGACAGAGAGAAATGATTTATACCATTTATACATCACTAAAATGTTTCTACTAATGTATAATATGTAATTGATTGAATATATATTAACTTTCTCAAATTACAGTCGGACCCCGATTTACGCGGCATTTTCGGAGCGTGCTGTAGTATCCCTTGCGCGTCTTTTTTACGAGAGTGCTCTGGTCAGCGGCTATTGAAATGCTATCTCTGTCTCTCTGTCTCTCTGTCTCTCTGTCTCTCTGTCTCTCTGTCTCTCTGTCTCTCTGTCTCTCTGTCTCTCTGTCTCTCTGTCTCTCTGTCTCTCTGTCTCTCTGTCTCTCTGTCTCTCTGTCTCTCTGTCTCTCTGTCTCTCTGTCTCTCTGTCTCTCTGTCTCTCTGTCTCTCTGTCTCTCTGTCTCTCTGTCTCTCTGTCTCTCTGTCTCTCTGTCTCTCTGTCTCTCTGTCTCTCTGTCTCTCTGTCTCTCTGTCTCTCTGTCTCTCTGTCTCTCTGTCTCTCTGTCTCTCTGTCTCTCTGTCTCTCTGTCTCTCTGTCTCTCTGTCTCTCTGTCTCTCTGTCTCTCTGTCTCTCTGTCTCTCTGTCTCTCTGTCTCTCTGTCTCTCTGTCTCTCTGTCTCTCTGTCTCTCTGTCTCTCTGTCTCTCTGTCTCTCTGTCTCTCTGTCTCTCTGTCTCTCTGTCTCTCTGTCTCTCTGTCTCTCTGTCTCTCTGTCTCTCTGTCTCTCTGTCTCTCTGTCTCTCTGTCTCTCTGTCTCTCTGTCTCTCTGTCTCTCTGTCTCTCTGTCTCTCTGTCTCTCTGTCTCTCTGTCTCTCTGTCTCTCTGTCTCTCTGTCTCTCTGTCTCTCTGTCTCTCTGTCTCTCTGTCTCTCTGTCTCTCTGTCTCTCTGTCTCTCTGTCTCTCTGTCTCTCTGTCTCTCTGTCTCTCTGTCTCTCTGTCTCTCTGTCTCTCTGTCTCTCTGTCTCTCTGTCTCTCTGTCTCTCTGTCTCTCTGTCTCTCTGTCTCTCTGTCTCTCTGTCTCTCTGTCTCTCTGTCTCTCTGTCTCTCTGTCTCTCTGTCTCTCTGTCTCTCTGTCTCTCTGTCTCTCTGTCTCTCTGTCTCTCTGTCTCTCTGTCTCTCTGTCTCTCTGTCTCTCTGTCTCTCTGTCTCTCTGTCTCTCTGTCTCTCTGTCTCTCTGTCTCTCTGTCTCTCTGTCTCTCTGTCTCTCTGTCTCTCTGTCTCTCTGTCTCTCTGTCTCTCTGTCTCTCTGTCTCTCTGTCTCTCTGTCTCTCTGTCTCTCTGTCTCTCTGTCTCTCTGTCTCTCTGTCTCTCTGTCTCTCTGTCTCTCTGTCTCTCTGTCTCTCTGTCTCTCTGTCTCTCTGTCTCTCTGTCTCTCTGTCTCTCTGTCTCTCTGTCTCTCTGTCTCTCTGTCTCTCTGTCTCTCTGTCTCTCTGTCTCTCTGTCTCTCTGTCTCTCTGTCTCTCTGTCTCTCTGTCTCTCTGTCTCTCTGTCTCTCTGTCTCTCTGTCTCTCTGTCTCTCTGTCTCTCTGTCTCTCTGTCTCTCTGTCTCTCTGTCTCTCTGTCTCTCTGTCTCTCTGTCTCTCTGTCTCTCTGTCTCTCTGTCTCTCTGTCTCTCTGTCTCTCTGTCTCTCTGTCTCTCTGTCTCTCTGTCTCTCTGTCTCTCTGTCTCTCTGTCTCTCTGTCTCTCTGTCTCTCTGTCTCTCTGTCTCTCTGTCTCTCTGTCTCTCTGTCTCTCTGTCTCTCTGTCTCTCTGTCTCTCTGTCTCTCTGTCTCTCTGTCTCTCTGTCTCTCTGTCTCTCTGTCTCTCTGTCTCTCTGTCTCTCTGTCTCTCTGTCTCTCTCTCTCTCTGTCTCTCTCTCTCTCTCTCTCTCTCTCTCTCTCTCTTCCTGGATTCCCAGGCAATGAACCTATGTCCTCACCCAGCACCAGCACCACACGAACGGAGCTAAGCTGATTAGCCGCACCCACACATGTTTTCCCTGGCCCAATTTGCTTTGGTACAGAGAGTGAGGTAGAGAAGGAGAGAGAGGGGGTGAGAAAGAAAGAAGCAAAAAAAGAAACAAGACTGGCTGCCGTTTTCCTACTGTACTTACACGTCGCGTACCATCGTACGTAGTTGTGCCAGTTTCTCTCTCACTTTGCTCTCACTTTGTGCAGTAATTGCATTGCTCTCTCTCATCAGAGTTCTCTCCTTAGTTAAAGTAACGATCTCTCCCTCATCATCAATCTCTCGCCTGCTCTTGAACTAGCAGGAAATTAGTGCGAGAGAGAGAGTCAGAGAGAGAAAATCTCATATTCCTGACACATTGTAACAAGCTTGTCTCGTGGCATTGCACTCTTTCTATCTCCGCTCCGATTGTTCAGCTGCTGTCAAGATGTCAACAACGACAGCCTGTGATTCCTCGATAAGGAAACAGCCCTTAGCAACATCCTGTGATGTAGAGGGGAGGTGTTGTTTAGATAAAGCCTCTTGTAGCAGTGACAGGTTAGATTTCACATACCATATTTGGGCATCACGTGACTAAAAAACCAAGGTCCAAGGACCAATTCAATCTTCATTGAAGTAAAGGTCCCCTGAAGCTGTCCTACTTCATAGTTCATACATGGATCCATAATCTCCTCTAGGTTTCTCTGTATCAATTATCTGACTGTTTGTGAGGATGGTTATTGTGGAGTTAGTAATTACACTTCATCCGTCTGCTGTCCCACCTCCTCACAGGTAAAAATCTCTTTTATTGAAATTCTGGGTCAAATCTTAGAGCTGTTTGGCGCCGCGGACCCATCTGAGCGCCGCCAGACAGCATCCTAGCATCACATTCGGTGCTAAAAAGTTTGTGACCTTACCCCTACCTCTACCCCTCGCAGTGTTGTGTATCAGATGGGCGGTTATCATGTTGTGTGGAGACTGATATATGGTGGAAGTGGCCGGCCATTATCGCCAGTTCATCCTTCCTCTTTCTAACCCTCATTCTCCTCGCCATCACCTTCAAACATACTCGGGTACACGTTTGTTTGTTTGTTTATTGTATGGCGTTTTTGAATTAGGAAACAGTTTGGCTGGTTGAAAACCCTAATTGTAAGCTTTTTTTCTTGCTTAAAATCCATTTTCTAATCCCCATTTTGTAGGCCAGGACGCGTTACCGGGGTCGTCCCCACGTGATCCACTGTGATGTGATCCCCACACCACCACCTCCACCCTATCAAATGCATTGGAAAACTTCCCTTGTTCTCGGATCTCCACCTCTTTACAGAGAGTCAGAGGTATGCAGTGTTTTTAGTGTTTTTAAATGAGATTAATCATCCGGCTATCATCCGGATATCATTGATAGCTGGACGACTAATCTAATTTAAAATTGCGAGAGATTTATTAGATGGGAATGATTAAGAAATTTGACTAGACTCCAGAGTCGAGCTCCATTTCCACACATGCACACATATTTAAATATTCTTAAGCTAACGTCATATGGAAGTCTAATAATATTCACGTATGAAGTGCTATATGTTATATAGTAGGCTGCTATGATCTAAATTTATCACTAGCCGCGTCTATTTAAAATCCACGGTATGCCTTGTGGAATTTTAACACGATGACAAATGCTGCCAAAACATACCGCTTACATTATATATGTGGTAGATGAGGATAAATTTAATGGCGGTACGGTACAGGAATATCGGTAGATGAGAAGAGGCCCGCGACCCTAGAAAGTTAAGGGACCCTTTCAGGGACCCTAGGGCCAGGGTCTCGTAAATGCCTCCATTAACCGCTCGGGCTTCTTCTCACCTGCCAGAATATTATCATGATTCATTAGTGCCCTTTCACTTTCTTCTTACCCGTAGATATGAATCGTCTCCCCTATATGAAATTGTCGGCCCTTTCTTCTAAAGCCTAATCCCTAAACCATCTTCACTCAGGTAGATACCTGTTCAGTCCAAGCGTCAACAACCCTGGAGAGACTTTCTAACCTGGCTACAACGGACACCCACCATTATAATCACCCCACAGACAGCGTGGATTTAACAGACACCCAGTCCCACCACCAGTATGATCACTACACAGAAAGCGAAGCTACAACGGATTACCACAGTCACACAGAAAGTGTAACGGATTACCATCCTACATCCAGTACTCTGACATCACTGAATAGTGACGAGACTAGAACTATGTCACTGGAAAATTATAACAGTGACGAGACAAGGACTATGTCAGATGCTGTTGGCACAAACGATGTTGTCTTGTACCGCCTATAATAATCCGGTTTACTGTATTTATAGTACGTGTTTTGTGCCGACCGTTTTTTGTATATGAAGGATATTGTTATGTGTGAATATATGACGTGTGAGTTGTTGCATGGTTTTTAATGAATTTATTTTCAATTTGAGAATATAAAACATGTATGTTTAAAGACGCAAATAGTAACTTTTGCCGGCCACAAGATCTCGTGACTCGAAATAGGGAACATGTGGTTTTGAAACCAGAATGGTCTTGCCAAGCATGTGGCATATGTTTTGTTACGCCAACCACATTCCTTCATAGCTTGATCCACACCCCTATAATTTACGTGAGCTTCAAGGATATTGGAGAATCATATCGCTGTATGTAGTTCATATATTCTAGATCAGTTCTACACATAAGTGTCTGTTGTTGACATATCGAGGGATGTGGTTTAAATTGGTTTAAACTATTTTAACTTGGTAACTTAAATTAAAGTTGTGGTTAAATTTACCGGTTCTGTAGCCGCTCTGTATATAAACCACCATGCCACAAATCAACCTGTATACAAAGTGTAGACTTCACCCCGCGAGCATTGACAACTGACTGGATTTATTCAGCTAATTTTAGGTTTACCAAGACAGTTTGTATGATGGGGTCCGGGATGCATGATCACATTCACCTGTGTTGGTGTAAATGTTCTGAATAATGACTGTACGAAAACTTTCACACTACTCACTTTAAAATTTGCTCATATGTTGACGTTGTACTAAGAGTAAGACTGTGCAGAGTCTAGAAGATGTTGGGGAAAACGGTCGTGCCTGAACCTCAGATTTAGGCCACGGCCAAAGACCTGAGATTCCAGTGACGGCTATAATTCCCTTAAATTAGGGAATCCGGAATAGCCGTCCGGAATAGCCGTCACTGAAGCCCAAGATCTCAGATCTCAGTGGAAAATAGGCGTGGCCTGAACTGATGTTCAGGCACGACTGTTGTCCCCAATTGGGGGAAACAGGTGTGTCTGAACCTTGCAGTGTCTTACAACTGTTACTTCCTTAATTGTTGCTGTCTGTACCTAGGTGCAGACAGGTTATAACCATGTTTAGGAGACTTTTCTGCAGATATTACAACGCTTGCACCCTGTACGTGCTGTACATACATTTTGTGTGTATATACATTGTACATACATGTATACCAATTCTGTGTGTATGTACATTGTACATTGTTTATAATTGAAGAGTACATTTAGCTTTGTGTATCAATTTTGTTCATCAACTGTCTATTGTTTAGTGATTACAAAATCATTGTGGTAGTAGCTTTTAGGCCAATGCTCTGACAGGGTAGTAGTGGTTCCCTTCGTGGGCCGGGGTGACACAGCTATCCGGCTGTTAACTCATGGAGGACTCATTTATTCACAATGTTTCGTCTAAATGCGCCATAATGATGTGTAAGTGATAGACAAAGCCACATCACTTTGAAAAATTGAAGAATTGTTACAAATTAGCTAAAGCGGCTTTGTCTATCACTTTACATATGATTATGGGACATTTAGCCAAAACGATGTGATTAAATGAATCCTCCCTGTGTTTGCCAGCTTGGTTGAGCACCCCACCAAACCCGGAGGGAACCGGCCAACATAATTAACTCTAGTCTCACTCTCTGTGATTACAAAATCGACTGACACTAGTTGCGGCAATTTGGTTGACCACTAAACTTGCATGATACCGTATACTCTGGCTGTCGCCAAATCAATATACTCCAGTAAACATGAAAAATGGTTTTTCTTGTTTCGTAATATTTTGATCTATCTCCAAACACGGTAAGGGACCAACTTACAAACCGTTAAATGTTGCAAAACAAGAAAGTAATTAGTATAGCTTGAATCGTGATTCCCAGTTAGGAAATGCATTTGAGTAGATCTAAATTGTTCAACAAAGTCTTGATGTAGGTAGTAGATGAAATTGAAACAATGCAAATCTCATCATTGATAACACTGACCTCTAATAGCTAGATGTTTATTCATTTGTCAAGCTGTTTAATTTCCTAAATATATGCTCGTGTTTGTTTGTGTATGTTCAGTGGTATACCTAAAACACATAAAATATCCAAATATGTATAAGTAAACCCTCATACAGAATTTACTCAAGATTATTCAATTCGGAATGGTTATATGGTTTTGTAAATAGACTACTCAAGCGGGAAATTAGAGTGGGAGAGAGAGAAAGTGAGAGAGAGAGGGAGAAAGAAAGCTAGAATTGGACAAAGAGAGATCACATGTCCCCATTTAGTCTAACTCTGCACTACGGATCGGTCGAGCACGATGGATTATAGTGCATTTCGTCTGGAGGGTCATTCTCGTGCCTTTTTTCGAAATCGCCTACTGAATGAGTCTATTTCCAATATTGAGCGAATCTATTTCGCTCCCTTTCTTTTCTTTAGTCGAATTGTACGGTAGTCATGTATTTGATTTTCTAAGTTTGTAGTTCGACGATTTCATTGATCTTATTGTAATGCAATGAGATCTCTATACAGGCACCATACTTCTTGTATTATAATAGTACCATAATTATACAAAATGTAGTCGATACAAGCTAGAGTCTTCCATGAAATGTTGCTCTGTTTCTCTCTGATATCGAGCAGGTTCTCATCAGATTACGGCAGTAACTTCCTGCTTTCTTTATATTTTAACTCTTTGAGAGTCTAAACTTTCGGGAAGCTTTCGATGATTAACTATATCCTTCTTTACTAAAGAAGGCAAGGTAAAGACTTTACCTTGCCTATGGTTTCAATGATTAACTATCCTTCTTTATCTTGCCTATGGTTTAAATTTAATTGCTCTAGTCTACTACTACAGTTAAGCAATATCAATATTATTTTTCAACCGTTTACGATTATGTATTAACCTTTTAGCATGTGCATATAAGACCAATATCTCATTTTTCTAAGATATATCTTTAAGATTCCTAGATTTTAGCAAGTCAATGGCAAAAGCGTATGCATTTCGAAACATATCGCTTACCAATTTATATTAATTCTTTCTCAAATCTCTAGTTTATTTATTCAGCGTAGTTTTATATCTTTATACTGCATCTAATTCGATGGTAGTATAATATCATAAAATACTGTCTCTGCTAATTATTGAATTGTATTCTGTATATTAATAAAGAAGTCTAACAACTGTTAAAATTGTAGCTGCCCTATGAAACTGGACGTGGTAGAAGTAGGGAGTTTTCCCAGATGTAGTGCTACAGCTTGACAAGCACTTATTGTTGACACCAGACATACACACTCAGACACCACCTCTACCAGCAGTAGCAACTTGAAAAGTGTTTTTATTGTCGTCGATTTCTTGATTTCTTTTTAATTTACTCTTCAGAGTTACTGCAATATCATGTTTTACTTTGTTTGGTAAGTTACCGATCATAAGAGATTTAACCGATCAACTTTAATTTAATTTCATATTCATTTCATTGAGTGCGTTCCACCATAGAAACCCTAGAGTCGAATATTTTCAGTGTTTTGTCCTTCTTCGCTGGCCTTGTCTCTGGGCATGCGGACCCTAACAAAACGCCAAGTGAAAACTTCAAACATTCAAAGAATCTTTATCTTTTACAAAAAGAGGTAAAAATTTCCACTTTTTAGTAACAGTACTTATACGTGTACAAGAACTGCATTTACCTTGGAGAATGGAGACATGTAACATTTACCTAAAGTCCGTACATACATTTATTCTCCTCAGCAACTTAAGGAAATTATAGCCCGTAAACGTCGCTCAGCTGCTGCAGCAGACCCCGAGGAGGAAGGTCCTACAACAGAGGACATGTTTGATGTTCTATCGACGGAGGAATTCCGATGGGTGGAGGACGTTACTACCAACCATGATAGAAAGTACTACAACTACACTGGATACAATAGCTTTGAACCTATAAAAAGGTAGAAACTCTGTCAGGCCAATGCTCTGACCACAGTTCTCGCGAATCGGGTCAGGCCAATGCTCTGACAGTAGGAACTGCACTACAGCAGAGCCTGATCATGTTTTGAATAAGGCGTAAACTAAACATGCACTTCAGGCCAATGAGCACGAATATTCAATAGGTTGTTTTGAGAATTTACAAGCTCACACCAGTTTCATTTCAGTGAGTTGTATCGACTTCAAAAGCAGTACGATTATGTGAAGATTGAGAAGTTTGGTAAAACTTACGAAAAAAGGTATTCAGGTCCCATGTAGCGGCCAATTACATACTTTCAATTGTTCCAAATGTTCTTACTCCTCTTACCGATATAGTTTTGATAACGGTACTAAATTTTCAGGGATCTCTTAGCGATTCACATCAACAAGAACAACAGCAAAGATATTGTCTTCCTAACGAGTTTGATACATGCTAGGGAATGGGTCGCTGGATCAATCACCATGAACATCATACACAGAGTAAGAAGCTAAGCTTGTATTTACTGTTCCTTAGAAGCTGTTTTGGGAAATCTGACCTCGCACGAAAAGGTGTTATCAGCACAATTAATCAAAATCAATGTCTGTAAGACAAAGCAACCTAGAATTAGTACAGATCTCGTAAAAAATTTAATTGTTTGTTGATAAATCTCTTTTCAGCTTCAAAAATGAATTGTTTATTACTAAATCCCTCACCGATAACCTTTTTCAGCTTCTAAAGTATAACACGAAGGATGCCAGGCTACTCAGAGATAACTTCCACTTCATAATAGTACCCTGCCTCAACCCTGACGGATACGAGTATACCATGTTCAAGGTTTGTTAGGGCGCGATCACACCAAGATCTTCGAAGCTATTTCTTCGATGCATCAATTACTCAATCACACAGAAAAGCTTCGTTTGTTCTTGCGCTCGGATAGCTATTGCTAGTTTTTGACTCTGGTAGTGACGACAGTCAAAAACTAGCAATAGCCATCTGCACGCAAGAACCAACGAAGCTTTTCTGTGTGATTGAGTTTGATGCGTCGAAGAAATAGCTTCGAAGATCTTGGTGTAATCGTTAGCCAAGATTTTGCAGTTTCAGTTTGTAATATCTAACTGCTAACATGTATCATTTCACTGCAGAATCGAATGTGGAGGAAAAACAGAGAGCCCATCCCAGGATCGAACTTTAGGGGAGTTGACCTTAACAGGAATTTCTTGTACGGATACCGTTCATGTACGTCAACTAATGCATCACTTATATCTAGGATCAATAAACTCATACGAACTATGTTTACAAATCATCTCTTCCTTGATTGTCAAAGAATTGACCTAAACCTACATTCTCATATCTTCAAATAAGCCTGTCAGCGCAAAGATGGGCTCTTAACTTCTTTAAACAATGTATTTACAGATCCAATGGACCATGAAAATTATGGTGCTAAAAGTGAGATTTACTCAGGAGGAAAAGCTCTTTCCGCCCTGGAGAGCACTGTAAGTCACATTCAACGAATATTGTTTTCATTCAACATGATTTACGTGATCTACTGATCTGATTAAGTTAAGTGTTCGGAGCTCTTGGAAAGGGGGTCTTGAATATAGTTTTGAAATTCTCTCTCCGTGAATAGAATGTATATTTGTCTGTTTCAGGCGTTGAGTAAACTGTTATTCAAGTACCGTGCTGGGATGAAGTATTTTATTGACTATCACACCTATGGGAATCTTTGGCTCAGTCCGTATGGTGCACACAACTGGTTGCCAAGGAACGAGCACCAAATAGTGAGTTGTTTGTAACAGAAAGACTAGGGGTCGAGATATATGGCCAACAAAACTTCCGAGGCACATTTTACGAGAACATGTTTTTTGATTAAACGAAACCCTCCAATATTTTAGAAACGATATCGGGATAATGCCTTGAGGAGTTTTCAGCTAACGTTAGGGGGACAAGACTTTGTTGGTGGAAGTGCTTATTCAGTACTCTGTAAGATATGAATTTCACGATTCCCACTTTCAGGGCCTCTGAGTCTAAATGAAATTGCTACTTAATATTTTATTGATAATAAGGGTCTGACTGTGGTCTGAAACCCCCTTGGGGCACAGAGCTTTTCTGAATCAGCTTTTCGAGACGAATCCAACGCAACCAAAATTAGCTTTCCATCTTATCGGGAAGTTTGGGCTTGGGCATTTTCATTTTTGGTCATTTTCCGGTGTGTGAGCCAATCAGAGGCCTGGATTTCGAAATAAAGGCCTCTGATTGGCTCAGGCACCGAAAAATGACTAAAATCAATGATAATGATTTGAAGCTGATTGTAGAAAACGCTCAAACCTCGAGTTAATTATACCAACCCCCCCCCCTCCACTTTCAGATGAGTGTCATGGTATATTGATGGATCATGTCCATTACTACGTTACACCTTTATCATTCACTGTGGAAGTTGGTGACCCGAGGGACGACTTTACTGTACCAGATACACGCATCAACACCTACACAATATCTCAGGTTAAATTGTATATCGATCCCCTTTTTACTGATACAAAACGCAAAACATGACCATAAATTGTAATGCTCTCCTCTATTTTCAGTGGTTAGCTCTAGCGTCACAACTAAAACTACTCAAAAAGGAGCTAAAATCAGGACAATATGAGAAGGATAGGACGCTTAACTGGAGAAGGACTAAAGTATCAAAACGAACACTTCCAAATCCACGTGGTAAAAGGAACTCTAAACGTGATACTGGGAGTGATTAATTAGCTTATTATTTAATTAATTAATTAGCTTATTATATGTGTAATTCTACAAAATCAGAGTTATTTTTTTGTCCATAAGACGCGACCAGAACAAATTTTCTGTTTTATTCATTGTTTTTCTTTTAATTCCAAGTGTAATCAACGAGTCAGTTATGTATGGACTAATGGTGCATACAAACAAAACAATGGCATTGCAATGCAACATACCTACAACAATACTGAATACGTCTTGATGAGATCTCCTACAGAGATTATGGTGACGGAATAGTGTGAACTTTAGTGCCAGTTTTCCAGTGAAATAAGACCCCTTAATTCTCATCTCATCCGATGAGATTCTGGAAAATATAACTTATTATGTGTGTTTGCATATATTATGGAAGAAATCATCACAGTTCAAATTTGTTGTGTATACGCCGTACCTACTTCGATAGATAAGAGACCACCCGTACTTATTGTTTCAATTTGGTATTGGGGTACGATAAAAAATCTCGCCAAAATCTAACCGTCAGTAACTAGTATTTTTTGTTTTTCCTCTGACTTTCTGATCTTCTTCTGAACCTTTCTGGGCCTACTTTCCACAGTTACTTTGGTTCTCGTACTGTTCATGTTTGATGGCGGATCGTTCATTCAATGGTGGGCCCTTGCAGCAAGGGACTTGCTTTTGTGTACATAACTTTATAGTTTCACCTCATGTAAATATGTACATAATTGTGTGCTCTGCCTGGCTGCCAACATGGAACGTAGAATTTACACGACTCATTGACATTAGTCAATAGTCAAGTTCAATATATAATCAAATTCTCTTGTTAACGGTCCGCATAGTTAGTGAATTTCTACTGTCCATCAAAATTTAATTATCGGACATCTGCATGATTCTCTACCATTGGTGGTAGGATTTCAGTTAGAAGCTCCAAATTTCAGTAGGGGGGACAACCCTAGTGAAACGTTTGAACATTGTATAATATCCGACATCCGTGTTCCTATACTGTTTTGACTTGTATTGTAAAGACCTCCCATGCCTCGGACGTGATTCCCCACCTATGACCAGTTATAACATCCCCTTTGTTTTACTAAAATCGTTTTAGGAGGGGCCCTGCTCCAAAAAAAGTAATTGAATCTCGCAGTGCCTGGCGTAACCCCACACTCTCTTTGTGTGTGCCATGATTGCCCTCCTTTTACATCTCTTCCTTTTCCTCCTATCTACTCTGACATCATCATGCAATATCAGCTTCATCTTTCTCCTACTCCAGCTCCCTACAATCATCTCATCTGCACCTCCTCCACCTCCTCCTAATGCAGCTCCTGACCCTCCTCCGAACGTGTCTGACCCTCCTCCTCCGAATGTGTTGATGATTGTGGTTGATGACATGGGTTATGGGGACGCGGGGTTCCGGGGCAGCGACATTCCCACCCCTACCCTTGATCTCCTCGCTGAACAGGGGGTCGTGCTGGAGAATCACTACGTGATGCCACAGTGTGGTCCCACACGAGCAGCTCTGATGAGCGGTAGGCATTCCATTGTAACTGGCACGTGGCATGGTAATTTTCAGCCTAAGGAGGAGAGTGGTCTACCCCTCGAGGAGAGGACAATGGGTGACATGTTTAAAGATCATGGGTACGATACCCATGCGGTAGGGAAGTGGCATCTGGGCATGTTCAAGCCGGAGTACACGCCTCTTTACCGGGGATTTGATACTTTTCTGGGACTTTACACTGGAACAAGTGATCATTTTACACATGAAAACCGGAAGGCATACGATTTGAGATACAATTTTAGGACTAAAAACGGTCATTTCAAGGATAAGATTCTCAAGGATATGAGAGGAGTTTACAGTACGAATATTTATGTAGGGAGAACAGTTGAGTTGTTAAACCAGGTCAAGTCGGATCATCCCTGGTTTATATATTGTGCTTTACAAGTGCCCCACGCCCCTTATATCGCCCAGGAAACAATGATTAAACACATTGAAAAGGCTGAAATCGAGCGGGCTCGTAACAAGAAGCGTGTCAAGTACGCAGCTATGATCTTGGGTATGGACGAAGGAATAAGGACAATTCTCGACACTCTTGATCTCCGGGGGTTCCGTAACAACACAGTTGTAGTTGTGACAAGTGACAATGGTGCTGTTAACGATGGTCCGGGTTCCAATTACCCCCTCCGCGGGGGCAAGAGGAGTTTTCTAGAGGGTGGAGTGCGAGCCCTTACAATAGTCCGTGCACCGGGGCTGCTATCCAAGACAGGCTACACTAACACTCATCTACATCATGTCACCGATTGGTTACCCACATTTGAGTTTCTTGCGGCAGGGAGGAAGCGGGTTGAGAGACCCGAGGACCCGGGGGATGGCGTCACGTATGGGGTTAATATTTGGCCTAGTATCAGTGATAACCTTTCTTGCAGAGATTTTGTAAGTTGAATATATCGGATTGAGAAGTAGGTAATTTGATATCTCCTTTTGGTGTTAAATCGGATTAGCTCTTAGATATGATTCTTCTTGACCAATTATCCCTCAGATTATTGATTACTAACTCTATCCCTTCGCCCAGGTACTTATTAACATCAAACGTCAGGATAAGTTTAAAGGAACCCCAAAACGGACAGCATCCAACAACCGACCACCGCCCCCGTTAGCATCAAAACCAAACAACAACAACAACGAAATAACCGATAACCGACTGCGACCTGACAATGATCTTTTTCATGTCAATCTTTACCAAAAATCTAAGTCCCGATTACGTCCCGGTAGTAGTACCTCACCGAAATATTTCGACGCTGAAAAGTTTAAGTCTATATCCGAGCGGCTCAGACAGATCTATCATCACAAAAATGTTAACAACGACACTGTTAACGAAACTGTTAACGACAGGTCCGTGAAAGCGATAAGGGTGGACCGATCAGCAGCTGTAGAGTGGCCGCCGGCTAAAGCAGAGAAAGGAAGGTTGGATCAAGGACCTGTTACCGAAACGCTGGATGAAATGGCGACAGTTGATGGGACTGAGGTTATTGACGTTGAACAATCAGTCGATGTCGATAATATGATCGAAAAGGGGACAGAAATCGTTGATGATGAAATTTCCAACGAAACTGAGGGTGGCATCGAAGAAACTCCAGAAGAAAAAGCTGATGAAACCCCCGAAGAGACAATTGAGGAACCTCCCGAAGAAGAGATGACAGTTGTTGAATCTGGAACGGAAGTTATTGATGAGGAGGTCGAAATCAAATCCACCGAGATCATTGACGAAGATACAGAAAAAGATGATGAAACGAAAGAGGAGCAAGGAACAGAGGTAATGGATGAAGATGATAAAGCAACAGAGGAAATAGATGATGATACTGAAAATGAAACTATAAAAGACTGTAAGAAAGATAATAGTTGCAAACCTAAACCAGTACCCCGTGATTGTGAGAATGAAACTGAAGGTTGCAAGGATGAGGATGAGGAAGATGAGAAAGATGGAAAGACTCCCGGGTTTCGAGACTTGGCGGTGGCGAGATACAGTCATTGGAAACTTATCATTGGTAAGAACTAGTTCAGCAGTTGAAATGATTGTCTGTTGTGATCATCTAGAAGAAATAATTTCCTAATTTAATATTTTCATCGTTAATTCCTCATTCGTGCAATTCAAATATTTTGCCACGTTCCATATGAATTATGATATGATTCCTCCAATATACTATTTCAGGCTACGAAAAAGACATATTTGAAAAGTGGACGTTATCCAATGGGAAAGAAGTGAGCCTCCAGAGACCAGGATCCAACAAGTCCGACAAATATGTAAGTTATCTAGCAATTATACTAGTACCTATTTTAGTGTGGATTCTTGTTTTAGGGGACAAACAGGTTCTTAGTTTGAGGTTCTTAGTTCTTAGTTCTTACATCCCTGAGCGGGGAAAATACCCATTTGGGAAAATACGTATTATTTTGATTTGAGGAATTTATATTCGAATAGAAAAGCATAAAATATTCTTTTGTTTTAGATCATTGCTGACATTCCTAATTCCTATACTACTCAAGGGAATATTTTGAAGTTTATGGTACAGCTGCACAGTGGTCATTTTCTGGGATCATATAAAGGCGTGTTCATTTTGAATATTCACGAGCATTTTTTTCTGGGTGAAGCCCAATAAGTACTTGTAAAAATCCAAAATGGACACACCCCCTTTTGTGATATAGTGGTACATACATAGCCGTCGGCCGGATCATTATCAAATTTATTCAACTGTTTACATGCAGCGATACTAACTCAAAATATGTGGAGCAAATACTGACTTTTTGACAAAAACCGCTCCACATCGTTTGAGTTGCGGTTTAACCTGTTTTTCATTTTGAAAATTAGTTGTACAGATAATTGGGCACCAACAGTTGACCATTTCAACCACAAAAAGTTACTCAATTTGTGCGGAGGAGCCTCTAAAGGAGCCATATTAGTGTCCAGACAGCCACAAAATTCGCTCAAAACCTTATGGTATGCTCTGTTTTTGATTCTCAGAGAAGAAAATCATTGCTCCTCCAATTTTGAGTAAGGCTATTACTAATGTTTGGTTAAATTAAAACTAATATTTGGTTAAATACTCAATTAGTTGTACAAGTTTAATTCGACTTATCAAGGCCAAAGTAACTGATGGTATTCCATGGTTTTATGTGTAGCTGCTCCACACAATTTGAGCTCCATGATTAGGCAATATTATTGCTGTAATATAATGGTCCTATGAACGTTATTTTGATGCAAATAAAACTTATTCTGTTGATATTCAAGGAAATATTTTATACTGTGAAAATTGAGGGTTAAATCATGTTTTGCTCCACAAATTTTGAGTCATAAGATTAAGTTTTTGATGAAATAAGTACTGGTATATTATTGTTAACACTTAGCATACGTTTTTAGTTTGATTGCTAATTATGAATTGAACCCGTATCGAAATAAAAAATTATCATTTGGACCCATGAATATAACACCCGCTCCACACAATATGAGCATATCAGGATACATTTTTTAGTATGGATATTTATTTTTCAACATTTATGTAAGGAGTTCTATTAATTTTAGAAGATAAAATTATGTTTATCTTACCTCAAATGGGCAATAAAAAAAGCTTCCCCTTCAAGACGCTATGGCTCCGCAAATTATGAGCAAATCGTTACTCTTCGGAAATCACGGTTTAGTTTTATCATTTATCTAAATATTTACATAGATCCGACTGTTAAACTGATAAAACTCAAAAATCCAGAGAGCATTTAGCATCATTGGCCTTGGGCTCCACATTATTCGAGTTAGAGTTATAAAACGCATGTAATACACTAATTTAAACATATTTACATGAGTATACTAAATTTTATGTTGATTCAAGTACTCTATGATGTCCTAATATGGGTTTTAAAAATTTTGGTGGAAAATTCAACACCAACTTTTCCCGAAATCCTCGCAACGACCAGAAACTTGACCATATGCCAAATTCAACTGTTACCAAACAACTAAAACCCCTGTTTCCAGGTTGAGATTCTCTACGAGTTGAAAAGTGATCCTCGTGAAAAGCGTAACGTCGCGGATAAATACCCCAAAATACTGAAACTAATGAAACGAAGAATTGAACAGTACAGGGAGAAAGTAGTGCAAATGTACAAACCGAAGAGCTCAAATTATGGGATTCAAAATGGAATTTGGCTGCCCTGGGTTAGGTAGCCCACGTACTTGGACTAATATACACTCGATTATACTGGATAAGCTGTGTAAGGCACCCCCTCTACACAGTCTGTTACACACCATTATGTTGTTCACATGACCTTGGAGCCATATAAACACACACGAACACAAGTCTAAACTTGATAAATTATTATACTGACACACTGTTACGATCATGCACCTAACTAACTAATTGTCAAACACCAATTGAATTGTAATTTGCAGTTTGTTTAAAAGAATCCAAATTTCAATGATTGTTTCTCTGCTCAGCTCAATTGGACTCGATATCAAGTTTTAGAAAGGACCGCTCACCCACTACTTTAATCGTAGCCATAGTAGAGCCGCTTGCAGCATGTCCAAACAAACAATCCTTTCTGAAAATGAACAACATTAAAAAGGCGGTTTCTTCTGATTCTCTCTCCTCTTTAATTAATGGTAAAATTATGGTAAATTAATGGCAAATTATTACCTATTCAATGATTTACTAACCGGTCGAATGGAGGGTCTGGGGCTGTCCCGTGTTGGAATATAGGTTAGTCCGTAGCAAACATCACCGTTTGAAATGTTCTTCGTGGACATTATCTGTAATGATTGCTCAATAATTGCTCAGTAATTGGTGAATAAACCTCAGTTGTGTTTACCAATGTTTACACTTAAATGGGAACTGTTCCTGCTTTATCTTCTTTGTCTCTCTCAAAAAAATAAAATTCCTCTTATGGACAGAATGTGCCAATTAATCAATTACCTGATAGCAATGATATTTATCATCAAAGGGTGGTTCTCTTGCAATGAATGAGTCAACCGCCACATCCACCTCATTGGATATCTTTACCTTCTGAAAACAAACAAAAAACTCTTACAAATCTGACATGACCAGTGTAGGATTCTCACATCTGAGCCCTGAGGTTCCCAATCTGTAAATCGGGGGCCGTTATATTAAATCGACTGTATAATACACTTACTGGAATGCCGGGGCTCGTGGTTGATGGACTGGTGGTACTGTGTTCATCTTTTAGATGTGCTTCACAGATCTTAAAACACCACTTTATCCTCTTTGTCTGTGGACTCTGAGGGCCAGGGATCGAGTTGTAATTTGTAAGCAAGTGTTAATAATAATATAATAATATTAGCGCTTGTATACCGCTTGTACATCATGGGTACAATCTACAAAGTAGGAATGTCCCATGTTGCTATCTAAGCGTTACTAAAATAATTTCAATTTTATCAATCAATAAGTTCGATTTTGCATTTACTGGTTACGGTTTAGATTTATAGAGCCGCGAGCGTGAGAAAAACCGTAAGAGATTCCACTAACTATTATATATTTGCACTAGGTTTTCCCTACCATTTTGATCCAGTCTCCAGTTTTAAAGAGTTCTGACTTGAATTCCTCATAAAGGGATGCGAGGGAATGGTTCTTACACAAGCATTCCTTTTTGTTGTACGGCTCAGAGGTCGATGGCATGTGAGAAGCACCGTTAGTATCTATGGAAATCTCAAGTCAAATCATAATTTGTCGGTATCAAAACGTTTTCCTCCGGTTTAGTAAACTGGGTAAGTCAAGAATATTCTTTTTTCGTCAATTAAGAAACCCGACATAACGCATCGAAGATTAAACTTACAGTGAGGTGTTTTTGGGATGTCTGGTAGTTTAGGACCACCACTTTTTTTCTGTGCAAGCCAATCAATAATGTTGATCCACGGTTCATTAGAGGAAGCAGTGCCGTCTGAAACATGTACAAAATACACCTTGATTAGTCAATTAGTAAACGTAAAAAATACCTTGATTAGTAATATAGTACAGTCGGACCCCTATTTAGTGACCCCCGATTTAGTGACACCCCTACAGTCGGACCCCAATTTAGTGACCCCCGATTTAGTGACACCCCGATTTAGACCCCTATTTAGTGCCCCCCGATTTAGTGACACCCCGATTTAGTGACAGGATAAAAGGAAATTAACGGTATTTGACCCCGATTTAGTGCCCACCCCGATTTAGTGACCAAAACCCTTTCCCCCGAGGATGTCACTAAATGGGGGTCCGACTGTAATTAGTAATTAGTAATTAGTAAATAACTTGTCTAGTTCCTCTATGGTGTATTCAGAAAGGTTCTGCAATCTGCAGGGAAATCCTAAAAGCAAGGGGTATAGTTAGTAGCCCATTTAGTAACATAATTAATAACAATCACCTGTAACCCAAAGTTTTGGTTGTTGCGTCCTTGCATCAAGTACCTCTGTAGCCGTGTTACCCTGCCCAGCAGGCACTGGTCCGACAACATGGTCTTGAGATGCTATGAATTTGTCCCAGAATGCTGGTGGTTTTTCGCCACTCTCTTTTTCGCCGGTCGGGTTGACAATGTGATCTGATCCCTTTTCATCAGTGTCATCTGATCCTTTTTCATCAGGGTCGACTATATGATCTGATCCCTTTTCGAAAGGATCGATTTTATCAGCGTCAGCTGGAAGGGTTGGTAGATTCAAAGATTCTGATGGTATTTCTGTTTTTATTTGTTCAGCTGATGGCTCCACCAATGTATACGTTCTCTTTCGGTCTGAAGTGGAGCAGAAATTATCTTCAAGCCACTTGAACCTAAGTTTTTAGTTTCAGACTAGTGTCCTGATTGAAACATCAACGTATCAAGTGTAATAAAAAGGGCTCGCTACAAAGTTTACTACCCCTCTCTCTGATCTCTAATTCTAAACATCAATATCACATAGAGGGATACCACCTTCTCTCTATCTCTCTCTAGTCTCTAATATCACACATAATAAACCTGAAATAGGGATACCATATAATAGTGAAAGTAGCGTGGAGAAAAGAAGGGCACAAATAACACGGAGAGCAAACATGATGTATGGCAGGAGAAGTGCGGTAGACGGTAGATCGCTCTCAGCCGGCCCCCGCTCTATATGTAATTCAGTTCACGACGTCTCTCTATCTCGCTTTCCCTCTCTATTCCTTTCCGTCTCTCTCTCTCTCTCTTTCTCCCTCTCTCTCTCTCACTGATCAACCAGCTCCCTCTCCGTCCTACACGCCCTAACAAAGATGATATTCTAGGAAGAAAATATATGGGGCTTTCAAGTCTAGACGCTATACTGCATAACATCCCAGGACTCGCGGCCTTTCTTAAGTGACCCTTTATGTCGTTTCAATTACTTTCCCCCATCTCTTTTTCATCACTCTCTCCCCCTCCTTTTCTCTTTTATAGTTTGTGTCATATCATTTGCTTACTGGTCATTAACCATGATAATTCATCGTTTCCTGAATTATCATTTTCGAGGCCTCATCATGTCGCCGGAACCCCTCTGTCTCTCTCTAGAGAGAGAGAGAGGTGTAATTCACTTATGAAGCCTTCAGACACAAAGCGACTTTATCCCACGTGAGAAATGCTTTCCCATTTTATCTGAAATTCTAGACTCCTTCTGCAGTGTTCTTTTGGCTGATACCTTCCTCTAATTTCCTAAACTTTTTGACGAAACCGCACAGATCATGTCGTCGCCACTGCATGTGCGAACGCCCTTAATCCGAAGTGCTCCCCTGTCCTTGTGTGTCCAGGGAAGGGAGGTGTTTCTGAAGCTAGAAAATACTCAACCCAGTGGTTCCTTCAAATTAAGAGGTTTGTAGTTATGAATATTACGAATATTATGTATACATTTGATCCCGTTTAGACAGCAGAAAGGTGGCTGCTCCCGATGCTTAGCTGTTTGTTAGCCTCTGCGCAGTAGCAGACAAACTCTATATTTCTTCTCACGCCCTATAAATGCATAATAGTTTTAGGGCGTGATATGATTAATGATATGTGAAAACATATATATCAACTACCTTAACTTTTATACTTCTCTCTTTTATTCGGCCTGCCTTTGATATATTTATAGATATCATTTTCCAAATACGATTGCTAAATATTTTCGTGCCTTTGAGTTTTAACTTTTCCGGGTCAGGTTCGGTCATCAGAGCTCATTGGCCAAACAAAACTCCGTGGAATGCAGGCAAATGCTCTGATTGCATTTCTTGCGCTGCGCTATTTGAAGAAAACGAGAATAGGGTCAGGCCAATGCTCTGACAGGTGGAATTGGACAATGTTGTAGGCTTTAATCTCTCTCTTTTCTTTTTTTAAACACTCCATTTCTCTCTCCCTCTCCACTACAGGAATTGGGTACAGCTGTCAGAAGGCGGTGGATGCGGGAGCTACCCACCTGATATGCAGCTCCGGAGGAAATGCCGGAATGGCAACGGCTTACTCTGCACAGAGACTTGGAGTCAAGTAAGTACTTTCACTGTATTCCTTGGGGAGCCAAGCGAGGTTTTTTGTTGTTCTTTATATGGGATATGTATTTTTGTATTTGAACTTCCCCCTCTTTGCAGGGCAACCATTTTCACTATGAACGGTTTACCGCAACCTGTCCTTAAGAAGTTTTCTGATCTGGGTAGTGAGATTTTCATTGGTGGGCCCATCTGGGATGAATGCGATAGGTAAGTTGCAGTGACACAATCACCCTTACAACGCGTGTAGCACAGCAAAACGAGGTCTACGTAGCCACCAAATAGTTGTCAGTAATCAGTAAAACATGTCTACTCTAGTCAAGCCGTAAGGAGAAGAATTAATTGTAATTATTACCATTTCTGTCCTAGGACAGCCCGAGCGTACATTAAATCCTTGGAGGAGAAAGGAGAGAAGGTTCACTACATCCATCCTTTTGATGGGGTATACGTCTGGGAGGGACACTCGACCATGATGACAGAGGTAATTAACATATAGTATAGTAGCAAATATTCTTTGACTCTTGGACAATAGCACTGACAAACTATTATACGGTGTAACTAAATTGCAGTTCTAACTGAGTTCTGATCGCTGTTATATCTTGCCTCTGTCAACCCTGTATCCCTATGCCCCGGGATTTGAACAAAATATACCCCTGTAACCAGGTAAAAGAGCAACTAGCTGAATTTGGTGTTACTGAACCTGGGGTAGTGGTTACATGTGTTGGAGGTGGTGGTCTCCTATCAGGTGTGTCACGTGGTATGGCACGTGCAGGATGGGATCACGTTCCAATCGTTGCCATGGAAACAAACGGAGCGGAGTCTTTTAATTTAGCAATGGAGGCTGGGACACCTGTTAAATTGGAGAAGCTAACCAGCATCGCCAAAACATTGGGTATTTTTTAATTTCAAATTCACTGTGATTTACTGCATCAATCCAATTTAAATTCCAGTTATTCTGTTTTAGCAAATAATCTTTAGGTGTAACAACACCTCACAGCAGAAAAAATAAAAAATTAACACATGTTCCCCTTTTCTCTCCTGCAGATGTGACTTAATTGTTATCCTACAGGTGCCCAAATGGTGTGTAAGAATGTGGTTGAGGAGGGGCAGCGGCGGGAGATTATTAGTAAACTGACTGACGACAAGACTGCAGTTCAGTGTAGTTGGTGGTTCTTGAGGGATCACCAGATGCTGGTAGAACCTGCATGCGGCGCTACCCTCTCCATCATATACTCAGGTAATTGGTTTAGTGAAGGGATTTAAGTGCTCAACAGATACAAAGTGATCTGGAGCTAGCTCGAGCTTTGTATAATCATGAGTACTTGGGCACGTCATGCCCGGTTCGTGTGTGAAATTCTGAGATATTATGTGGATCAGTCTTATAAATGCTAAGCCATCGGCCAAAATTAGGGTACCGTTAGCCTTTTTTAGGGCTGGATCCCCCTATTTAAGTGCAATAACAGTGTGAATTGTCAATTGTGAAACCATGATCTATGTTTGTGCAAAATTTCCTTTTGAGTGTAATATATAACATCTCCCTTTACTTCCCGTTCACCAGGAAAGATATCGGACCACATTCCAGCTGACAACTCTAACAACCCGATAGTGGTGATTGTATGCGGAGGAGCAACTGTTGATATTGACACTCTCAGAGAGCTAGTTTCCTCCCTTGAAGTTGACACTGAACTAGGGAAACACTATCCTTTGGAGAAAATGACAATGTAATAAGTTATATATAACAGTGTGTTACGTGTTATTGTTAACCGCATTCAAGTTGACATATATAGTTTTTAAAAGAAAAATAAACCGCGTTTTGTCCTTCTCGTACATGTCTCACTTGGAACAAATTGTCCTTGATCACACTATTTATGTAAAGATTCCTTTGTTCATTTCGTAATGGACGTTTAGCTGGTAGGAACGGGATCCAGTCCTCTGATCGTATCGCCCCTGGAATGATATGACAGCTAGGGTTAAAAACTAAAAATGATTAATCTGGTGATTCGCATTCTATCGCATTTACGATTTATTAGCAAGTGGTGGCAAACAATCGCATTATGTCGCATTCGCATTTTTTCGCATTTTATCGCATTTTATCGCAACTATTTGCAATCAATCGCAAACACTCGCACAATTTTAGGCCTGATGCGGCAGCTCTGCATTCATTCAAGATGTTATTCTAAGATGATTCCCCTCTAGTTATGATGTCGTCAACATATTCTAGGAGGCACATTTTTGAATTTCAAAAATTTTGATAAATAGGGAAGGCTATTGAACAGGTTCTATTCGGGGTCAGATCATGTAACCAACAGAATCTAAGGTCACCTTAGTTCGGGGTCGGGTAACAAGCTGAGTTTCTGAATGTGATCTGGACCAATTCCATCACTCTTCCACTTTGTTTCAATCATGTCCAACCTCTTGTTATCTGGGGGAAACTCGTGTAACAACAAAACTATTGATGCATAGATCAGAAGAAACGGGTAAAACGCTACTCAGATGTTTATTCTTTCCATTTTATCTGGCGCCGCGATCCCATCTGAGCGTTGAGAATCGAATGGGGTATGGCGCCGCCATACATCACTTTATCAGCTTGGTTTTACTTACAGACTTCTGTTACTGCTTCAGGTTTCACGTTGTGCCTCAATTCTAACTCCTTGTCACACCTGGGAATAATGATTTATCAACAAGGACCATTTCAATCATACTTGAACCTGTCTGCCGTCTGGAACTGCAGACCCTGCACTGTCCCGCATCGGGGTCTCACGCCACCAGACATGTTTAAACTGATTTCACCATTTAAAGAGACAAAATATTATAAACTGTACGATGTAAAATAAGCAACAGTATAAAGATCACTTACAGTGAGAGGTCCTTTTCGAGTCGGTCAACCCGGTCTTGCGATGCTTTTATGATGTCACTTTGTTGAACCACCGCCCTCTGATATCTAGTTACCTGTTGTTGAGTAAGGGGTTAAACAAGTCACCTGCAGGGACCATAAAACAATGCCTCCGGGCTGTGGTCTGAAATTTAAATGGTCTAAAACCAAGTTCTTAAAAATAACTTTCAAGATCACCTCGGCTCGCTTTTGTGCGACGACCACGTTCAGGGCACCCTGGACAGCATGTTCCAAGTCGTGTTTCAGGTTGTCAAGCTGCTTCTGTAGGTAGTCAATATTCCTCTTACTGTCCCTGATCTGAACTCTGAAAAGTTAAGGATATTACAAAATATTTTGGTTGTTCAAACACTATTTGACCCTTCTCATTGTAATCAGGTGATCTGAATTCTAAAAAGGAACTCGGGTAATGATCATTGAATTACCAAAGTAAAATTACTACTCCATGCCTGACGTCAAGCGAGAATGGGTCACCGTGATGTCTGATACGTATCGTTTAAACGTCATTGTGATGTCATAGATAGTCTACCAAGTATCAATGATAGGTTATCTATGACTTCATGATGACGTGCAACTCTTGAGATTTTGAGTCGCCTGACATTGTGTTCGTGAAAGTATGAACAATTCAATCAAGATGATTATACCTGTAAGTGGTGATAAGGGTTGCGAGTGCCTCCCTGTATCGCTCGAAAGCTGTTCTGTGAGTATCCATCATGAGTTGGTTGGTATTCTTTTTCGTTTGTACACACGTCTCCGCCAATTCACTACTCGCCACTGCAAATGAGGAGTTGGTTATCAATAACAGAGTATGGTGGGGAGTCTCATGATGGGACCCCAATACACCGTGCCGATATACCGGGTACGCAGATTTACTGGGTAAAAACCTTTCCCCGACTGTTAGTGTTATATTTGGTAAAAAGGATACCTAGCCGAGGTACTTTTATATGATCGTGACACTATATCATATGATCTTGCTATGTGTTTCCCATATCGAGGGGATAACCCTTTTAGAACATGATAATTCGATTGTATTGATAGAACACTCTCTCTCTCTCTCTCTCTCTCTCTCTCTCTCTCTCTCAACAATAACCCTCTATGTGACTTCTTCTTCTTTTGAGTTTCGGGAAACCGATTCGAACTATCACGAATGGGGGCTCGTGAATGAGGCACCAATATTCATTTTATTGATAGGTAAAATCCACCATTACAATGACATATAATTTTTTACATTTCAGGATCATGAAAATGTTTCTTTAGTAGGCATTTCTTTAACCCCACCTTTAAGATCGGGGATATTCTTTATTCATCAATATTCTTATAAAAATGTAGCCTTGAGTAGATCGAGAAGCGTGTCACGTGATAGCCAAAACATACCCCGCAAAGTGGCATGATATTCCATGAACCAAATATGATGGTGAGTACCTCCTAGCGGGCTTAAAAATGCAAGCTTATATAACTTCTTCCTGAATAGCTGCCTTCATATAAATACCGAATGAAATGCCTAAGGATTTATAACTGAGCTCCAATTATGATATGGATGTTGTGTCTGATCTCTAAAACGGTTCTTGTGTTGTTTATAATTCGGTAGTGTTCGCAGGTACAATGTCTCAGTCACATTAGCATGTTCATAATTTATAATTCCGGTATTGTATTAGACAGGCCCAATGGGTTACACAATGCAAGGAAGGTATTTTATCTTTGTTTCTAGCAACTAGCGAGATCTGTGATATAAGTTGGTACCATTGCTACCTCGCTGCTCCGCAGAGAGGTAGCGGCCCCGGCTACAGCAAGAAGTCGCGTGCGCGCGAAATAAAGCACGTTTTCAGCTGTGAGAGCTCAGTAAACGGCCTGTCGCGCGCGACAGACCGCTTTTTGAGGTCCTTTTAGATGACCCAGCTCCACTAAAACCTCAATTATCGCCTCATTTGGCATCAGGAGTTAATGCCGGGTGTTTTCCAGTACTCACAAGACTTCAACCTATCTTCTGATACCCTTAGATTTATTCTAAACCATCTGGGAGAGGGGCGAAATCTCCGGGAAGTCAAATGTTAGTTTCAACTTCAGCGTCAATTTTGACCCACTTCCTGTTGACAGACAAACTTCTCGGGTATTTTCCAGTAAACTTGGATCAATTTGCAGCCTCAGGAAACAAGCGGGATGTAAATCGGTCCAGTGGATCGTGCGCAAGAGCTCTTGAAAGACACGACCCTTTTTTAGGGGGC